>CCAG010023843.1:0-42434 GCA_001077435.1 Glossina morsitans morsitans | reverse complement strand
AAACCTTTATCATTAACTTACACTCTATTAGTTTTTGTGATATAAAAACAAAAAAAAAAAAACAAATTATGTCTACTTTAGTGCTTTAAATCAATAAATTTCTAGCTTAAAAAATTGTCAAATTCTCTACGGTGTTTAACGCAAAAACATGTAAGCATTCATGGCAAACATTTTTGTAACATAACAAGTCATAAATTTAAAAAGTTAATCTAAATTTAAAAAAAAAATAAATAAAGTTTTATTTTTTAAATAAATAAATGAATGAATGAGAAACACTACCTCACTCACTAAACGAAACGATTGGTTTTAATGATCATTTATTATATCACGACTTTCATGTATTAATAAAGCATAAAAATCCATAATTTTCTCTTATCATATACATATGTATGTATATATACTTTGGCTGACTGGAACAACATATTAAATATTTCAAAAATATTTTAATGCCTAAATCTTTTTTATTGTAATTATACCTAAATATTCATAGATTTTCATTAAATACACGCCTGCCGTGCCACGTTGGTGTATAGGGAAAATATGTATGTATGCATGTAAATGTTGCTTCTGAACTCTTATGTGTAAATATAGAACTTTTTGTAACGAATGCGTTTATGTAAATCGGTCTTCATATAACCCCCTGCCCTCGGGGGAGTATGCACATAACATAGCACATACAGAGGGACCAGCAAGAAGCGAACGAATGGCTGTTAATTTTATAGGACAACGGCATAATCATATTATCGTTAGTGTGCATGCAAAACAGAGTTGTTTTAAATTGACTTATATTCACTGCCGGCATACCTATATAAGCGCTAAATATAACCCAATATGTATATAAAATTGTTTTCCTTGTTTTTTTTTTTTCTATTGAATTGCAGCATCACTATCAACGGTAACTATAGCCTGCCGACAACATTGAAATGATTTTATGCGCTCTATTCCTCATTTAATAAATGTTTAAACGATTTTCATTTTTCTTGTTTTTGTTTTTGCCATAAGGTACGATATTATAATAATAGTTGTCTTGTATGTTAAGGTTAGCAAATTGGAAATTTTTGTTCCATTAACTTCTCTAATCGCGTTTCGTATCTGCCAACATTTTATCATTCTATCGATCCGAGACGCATTGATGTTCTTTTGTATCCAACGAATTTTGATTAAATTAAAATTACTTCCTTCCATAAGCTTGTACTTGTCAGAAATCAACTCAAAAAAAAAAAAAAAAAATGCTTAAATTTTTCGAAATAATTCGGTTGTATAGGTTCTTTACGTTACATTACGTTGAATTATTATTTGTTTACGCTCTAATTATATATCTATATAGTCACCCTATTATCACATCATAAAACAAGTCTCCTTTCTAACACACATATGGCAACACTGTTAGCGGCACGACACAATTTCTGGATAGTATCGACCTTTATAGAAAACATGTCAACATTTTATGATATTTCGACATTTAGTGTACGATTTGTAGTGGGACGGGGGGGAGGAGGGGGGGGGGCTTGTGTTCATAAATTACAGATACTTGGCAAGATCGATTGCAGCGTTGCAATTTTTTAATGTCTTGTGAAGATAACTTTTCTCTAATACCTAAATGTATGCTTAATTACTTCCCGAGTGTTACTATTCGATTAACTTTCTTTGTCTTAAAAAAAAACGAAAGGAATGGTTTTTGTAGACTCTTACAGTGACGTTATTGTTTAAGCTCCTCTTTAAACTTGAGCGCCTTTTAGTGGTTTTGTAGCATCGTTAACTCGGACATACGTACCGACGAAGCCGTTAATCGAGTGCCTATTCTTAATAAACGAGCTGCTGATTAGGGAATATGGTGTATATTCGTCCGCCACTGTGTCCATGATATGTCAAGTCTTCGCGATGTATTCGGACCCAGCTGGACTTGAGAAAGACCAATTTTTTTTTTTATATTGAGCTCTTTAGAATCGATCGTAGCTTTTTGGACCGTCTGTTCGCCTGCCCGTCTAATGTCTAACCATCTGTCCACCTTTTGACCGGAACCCACAACTCAATCGAATTAAAGTCGCGTTTACATCAATCTCAGGTCTTCATTACACATCTTAGACTCTTTTAAATGAATTGCACAGTCGACACATCAGTCGAATTTAAGTTGTTCTCACAGCTTTTGAAACCATCTGACACTTCGGTGAAGAGAATGAGTACGATAGGCTTTGTAACCTAATGCATATCAAAAATCTTTGCAAGCCACTGTATCGTAGGAACGCTTGTAGACCACTTCTGAAAGCGGTTTATCATTGCTGTTGTATTGTAAAAATGCTTCTTGTTGTGATCCCTCAGATCGCACTGAAGAAGAAATATTGCCGTTATCGTCTCGCAGCGTAAAATCGTTGCCAAATACAACTCTGAGTTATGCGAGAATGGCGAGGATAATTATAATTTTATTTGTCTTGCAATAGACTTAACGGCCTAAGTTAAATCGTTCACAACTTTATATGCACTTGCGAAGTTAAAATGAAAGCGGTTCCCTCCCTTCTCATTTCTATTCAATTGTCACTCACTCGTTCAATGCTCCTAGTATACGCGAGTGGTAAGCGCTTTGCCCATTTCCTTGTGAAAATTTATGATTTCATGTACTATGGTAGGGGAGCATTATACGTACGCGTGCATTGAATGCCGTTGAACCGTCAATAAATTTTCAAGTGAATTGAAATATAAAACCTCGAGGCAATTCTTTACTTAGACACTTAAACTATAACCAACGAACCAATATAAATAAATACAAAATTGAAGCGTTTTTAAAGTAGCATGAAAAATGAATCTTTCTTACCATCAACGTAACGAATTGAATTCCGATTTTCCCTTAAGTTTTTACCAAGAATTTTATATAAAAAAAAACAAAAAAAAAAATTACTTTAACACAGTTTTTGCTAACTTCCCACAGGGGAAAAATTTTGATTAACATAAACATTAATTTAGTAAAGTAAAGAACTTAGAATAAAATCTCGCTTATTTGCGATGCTCTTAATAGTCGGTTTTTATATACGTAAATGTTTGACCTCTTTTGAAAGTACACTTATTCCAATTAAATGAACTCATCATCTGCAGGCCGCCAATGTCTGTCAATTAACGGTGTAACGAGAAGGAAGTTTCATTTATTTTTATATCCAACATAGCGGTATGCGTATGGGATATACTAGCTTTGTTCTTTTGCTTGTAGCTTATGAAAAATTGAGATCTGAGGCCCCAAGTACATCTTACCGCAAATTAACAATATTATTGATTAGTACCAAGTTTCAACTCAATGTAATTCTGTCTGTCCGTACGTCTACTGTTGCAAAATCTTGTCAACACCAAAATCAACATAAATGGCTGAATACGGGCACATACGTTTCTAATTACGCCTCGCCAAAAATTATAAAATAGGCGTGGTCTCCCTACAATTATGTTTACATTAGGCAAAGCACCATTCACAACAATTGTTCGTCTTATACTCGGTATGAGACGAACAGTACAAAACAGTAATGAAGAGAGTGATGCACACGCCGACAAAGCTAATAGTTCTTTAATCATTCAAGGGTATACAGGGGGTTTTCCCAATGGGAAACAGATATTGTTACTTTTCTTTACGTGACCAATCATTCAAGGGTGTGGCTCATAAGTGTAATAAGATGATGGCCAGAAGGAAGTGGAATGGAAAATATAAATTGGTCGTGATCTGAGAGGTGGAGGTCCGATGGGTAACTATTGAGTTTATGGGTACGACCGAGCATTTACTATAACTACGACTACATGGCAATCGTAGTTAAAGAATGGTCTACCGTGTGGCGAATTGACTCGATAGTCCGACTTCTTGACCACATGACTAGGCAATGGACTTAACAGACCATAAAGGATTTGTTTTTTAAAACCCGATATAAATACTTCGTAGAGTATTAATATTGAACCTAATTTAGTCAGAGCTATATACCGTAAGACTAAAGTCTTAAAGCGCTAATATCTAAGGCTATCGGCTTTATTGAAAGCCCTACCGCACTTGAGATTTAAACTCACGACCATTGACTTGTTAGTCGACATCTTTTGTCTACTCGGTCACTCAAGGCGTCGAGTTACGGGCCTAATGTTGATCCCGATTCCTATATTTAAAAAAAAAAATTCTAATTTATCGGTCAGATACGGTGACTGGTGAATATCCACTCTCAAGCGAGTAACAATCTCTTACCTCCTTTATATTTTTGTTTTTATATAAATTGTATTTAAAAAAAAAAAAAAAAAAAATGGCATTATGTTTGTCGGTTATATGTCTAGATTACATGTTAACATTATTTGTTGGTTTTTTAACACGGCTACGTTTTTTTTTTTTTTTTTTTTTTAAGTCATTTTTGTGTGAATGTGTTTGCAAAAAAACTTTATTAAAAATAGTTTTAAGAGCGTGCGGCAAAGGCCTACGGCCGTATATTTTGCTGTATCCAATCGATATAATCAGCAACACGCGTGTAGACACCGGGCCAACCCTGTAAACCGCAACGATTGCCAAATGATACAACGCCCTCCAAATACCAGCGATTATTAAGTTGACGCATCAGCGGACCACCCGAATCGCCGTCACAGCTATCTTTTGAAAATTCACCGCCAGCGCACAGCTGCGATGTTATCAAACTTATGCGACGTGTCTGAAATTTATTGGCACACTCCTCATGTCCGGTGACAGGCACTGCCAATTGTTTCTTTACATTGGACTGACGTGCTGCAGCAAAATATAAAAATAAAAATAATCATAAAAATAAATTTTGCCCACAAAAAAAAAAAAAAAAGCGAACGAAAAAAACGCAAAAAAAGCTCCTTTAGGAATTTCTGCATACGCAAATGTACGCGTGTATCCATGTTACGTATGAAATTTTTTTTTTTTTTGTTTTTATTTATTTACTTACCCAACAAGGTGCGACCCCAGCCCGCTACAATTAAATGATCGCCCACATTTATAGCAGTACGTTGTTGCGACAAAGGCAGGCAAACGGGGCGTATGAAATACGAGAATTTAACATCAGCCGCCAAACGTATTAAAGCGATATCATGATGACGATGAGTATTCCCCGTATTAAAATAGTCCGGATGTGGTATCACTTCTTCAAAACCCAAATCTACAGGCTTCTCATTACAATCGTCTTCTATGCAATCAATTTCCTGATTAGTGTCGTATTCACCTAAGCGAATTCTCGACCTAGTTCCACATAAGGTATATATATATATATATATATATATTAAATGTGTTCAAATATCGGCTAGAACTATAAGGCACTTACAATTGTCCGACTTCCTTCTCAATGTCACCAATAACACAATGAGCTGCCGTTAGCACGTAACGTTGATTAATTAGACTACCACCGCAATTAAAGTCTTCATTGCCATTCTCTGTGATGATTAAATAAATATTGTAAAAAAAAAAATAAATAAATAAATTTATTCCATTTAGTTTTAACTTACTGTCTCTGTACGATAAGAGCACCATCCAGGCATACTGATCCAAGCCGGTATCATTACCATTGTAGATTTTATCGCCAAGTGTTACGTGACCGCAATTTGGTGGCTGGGGTAATACATTGCCAAGACCGTTACTTGGCGATGGACTTGCGCTCAACCAAGTGCGAGGTGTAGTTACCCTTGTCAGCGGTCTACTTGTCGTGGTTGTTGTTCTTTGTGTTATTGTCGGTGTTGTTGTATAACCCTTATCCGATGTACAGCAAACATAAGGTGGTCGTCCATAGCCACGTTCGCATTGGGATTCTTGTAAAAATTGCAATTCCAACGCATTCAAATTAACCTCCTTCACGACCTCTAATAAACTTTCACAATTGTATATAGATATGCATTGACCTATACGACGATTCGGGTTTCGGCAGCCGGCTGCAATTGTAAGAAAAGTAACGTTTTGTGAACTTGTTCACGAAAAATGGAAGAAAACCTCGATTGATTCTTCAACCATAGGGAAACCTAGAATTTATCTATTCTTTATTGTCCACAATATGTGAACCGAAGTAGTAAAATTAACTTCAAGCGGTTTAGATATGAATGTCTTCGTATAAATAAGGGAGAAATGATATCCACGAACACTTTGACGGGATATGCACAACTGCCCTTGGTATACTTACCGTGATAATCAAAACATTTACATACATGTAGTATCACGGTTATGAATGGAAGATATTTCGCAGAGATTTTGAACATATGTTCATAACAGACTTTAATCCATTCGCAGTTAGATCGAACAAATAAACACTCTATGGGGAGTCACTGCCCATCATTAAATATCCTACGTCACTACGCTTGACTTAGTTATTCACGTAATGACTTTCCAAAATAAGGCGTTATATGGGAAGTGGTCGAAAATATGAGTCGGTCGGAGCCATTTTTAATAGAGTTCGTTCTTGAGTCTTAAATATTGCTACCTACAGGTTGACCATAAGAAAAAAAAAGATAAATCGGCCGACATATAAGTCTAGAAACACTTTCTGAATCGATCGGTATAATAAAAGACGAATCTACTTCAAATCCTTCGGGATACTTTTTCAGTACAAGTAGTGTAATGTGCAAAAATTTCGTATTGAAGGTGAATCTAATTGAGATAAAGTTATCTCCATACATGTTTGTCCAGATACAGACAAAAAATGTAGTGTTGGTAATATTTTCATTTGGGATACAAGGTATCAGATGGACAAAAGTGCGTAATTGACTTTGACAGCTCACTGATAGATAAGTTAACGCCATACCTAACTGTAATAGGAATTATTTGTATAAATTTTTGGCCAAGTGTGTATAACGGGATTTAAGCCGATTAAAGCTGATACTGAAAATGTCTTAGATAGACATACCGAACTAGGATAAACGTTATACCCCTCGGCCACTTTGAATGGATGTTCATAAACAATTTCTGTCCATTCATAGTTAATATCCCGAATTAGGGCAGAAATAATGCCCAAACATCTCCGGATATTCCACAGGACTTAAGATAGACCCATCTTTTAGTATATCGATCGTTCACAGACACTTTTTGAATCGATCTAAACTTGTCCCTTCGCCCGTCCAACTGTTTGCATTGTTTTCTTGGATTCAACTTAAAAATCGCCTTTTTCGAAATATTTTGGTGAGGATTGATACACAAACTCGTTTGTATCCATGACAAACCCTATTGAAAATGGTTTGGATCGACACACTTTTTCAATCATTTCAAAGCAAAAAGAAAAATGGTTTCGCGTGATCCTGACATCCATGCCATCAGAAATAAAGCAGAAGAAATCCTCTGGTTAGATTTTATATTAGAGCCCATATAAAGTAATGAGATAGAACCTGCAGTTGATCAATACAATCAATACAATGTGCTTGGAGCAGTTTCACGGACTGGGGGAGACCTATCCCGACCTATTTCATTTAATAAGGAAGAAAACAAACACCACAACATTACCAAATCAGAGAAGAGAAAGCTTTTGGCAAACCTTCAGAGCCCCATGTAGTTCAACTTCTCGGCTAGCTACCGATAGCTCGCCTAAAAGCATGAAAACCAGACTAAAATCAAATCCATCATGCAGCCGTTTTCAGCCTTCAGGAGGATCGTAACAAAGGTAAGCCTCCTTCATGCAGGAATGCATCAAGAGATTCGTGGCGCGTAGTTTGCATTCAATTGCTATAATATAATTTTCTCCAAAGGAAACATCATGGGTAATGATGTATGTATTCGTGGAATTAGAAAAATGTTGTCTGTTATTAAATGTTAAAGTCTGGTGAAGTGTTCAATACTAAGCGCTACTCACAAAAGTTAATCGATTTGAAAAATTCGTCACTCAAAAAGCGCGCAAAATATCAACAAAGCTAACGAAAGGTCATTTTATTACATGACTTCTGTCCAACCATCCATATAAAAAAGCTGGTTTATGATACGTTGAAAGCGATCAACCCAGTTACTTATCCAACTCAAAACGTTTGTTATTCTTAATCGCACCGGTTTTCTAAGTACGAGTTGAAGAAATCTTCCCATTTTATTGCATGACGTTTGTCTGTCCATCCCCATAGCAAAGCTGGTTCTTGATACGTTAAAAGGGGTCAACTCATGGCACTTACTTATCAAACTTATTACATAGCGTGTGTCCATCCATCCATATAGAAAAGCTGGTTTATGATACGTTGAAAGCGAGCAACCCACTTACTTATCAAACTCGAAACGTTCCGAAACGCTCCGGTTTTCCGGCTCCAGAAGAAATCTTACCCATAGCAAAGCTGGTTCGTGATACGTTAAAAGCGGTCAACTCGTGGCACTTACGATAAGAACTTATTACATGGCGTGTGTCCATCCATCCACGTAGCAAAGTTGCTTCGTAGTACGTTCGAAGCGTTCAATCCAAGGCATTTACTTATCAAACTTATTACATGACGTCTGTCCATGCATCCATATAGCAAAGCTTGTTGGTGATACATTGACAGCGCTGAATTCATGACGCTCACTTATCAAACTCGAATCCCTTTGATCAAAGACCTATTAAATCAAATAATGAGGAAAATGGTCACTATTCTTAAACGCTCCCATGAATTGAAGAAATCTTCTCAGGCAAAAATGAGCGATTATCAAAAACAAAATTATTTTTCATTTAAATTGAATGATGGGAAGCGAACAGGGAAATACATTTAGTTGTATTGAAAGCATATTTTTCTACAAATGCAAAGCGTGTGTTAGATTAAATGTAAATTTTCATTGAATTTCCAGCTTTTATAGAAATTCCCAAAAACTGTAGCCCTAATGACTGATAACAACAAAGCTTCTTTCGATCTAAACAAAATGTAGTTCTATGGGTGTCGTTTGACTCACACGTTTCTAATCAATTAATTTATTGAATCGTAAAACACAATAATAAAAACAAAAACAAAAACAAAAAAAAAACACGTTGAGTTATAGTTAATGTAATTAAATGTAAACATCGGAAGAAAACCCGCCAACAAAAACAGCGTTCAGTAGCGAATAAAGAAAAAAAAAAAAACCCAAAAAAAAGAAGAAAAAAACCGGGATAAGCAAGCAAAACAAACATTGAGTACAACAAAGGCTAGTTGGCAATGCACGTCAGTCAGTATGTAAGCGAGACTAAGATTCAAGTTCATGACTCATATGAAGATGTTACTTACTTTGCGCTAGAACAGTGTGTGTGTGTAGGTAAGCGAAATACGTGTATGCTACCAATAAAACTGATAGGCTATACTGCATGGTTATATTTTAAATAATATATATATATATGAATATATATAAATAATTGATTTCAATTAAGAATGAAACGCACTTAATCGCTTCGCAAATGAAACACACTTGAACTCTTGAACCTAAACAGTACACACAGTAGACACTTGAATCTTTCTCTTTAATTTTTTTTATTTTATTTTAATTTATTATTAATCTCAATTTAATATGTAGTCAACCGCAGCTTGAAAACAACTTAACAACTTATTCGCACGAAAGTACAAACGCAACTGTGATACTCAAGTGTGATTTAATGCTAATCAGGTATTTAGTTAATATATATATTTTTTCCCTCTTGATTTTAAAAAGATTGAAATGTCATTTGTTTTTTTTTTGTTTGTTTTGCTTTTCAATTTTGATATGAGACTCAATTTCAATAACTCAATGATTCTCTTTGACTGAAAAGAATTCTTAATTAAAATGATCATCGTGTAAGTTAATTAAAAATCTGATTAAAATGCCATTTTTCCCAAACAGTTTAAAGAGCATCTTCTATTTAATTGTTGGGCTGGTAAAAAAGTTATTACAGTTTTCTTTTCGTTTTGGTTTCCGCTATAGATAAATGTAAGCAGAATCACAGCTGAGTCGAAAAATAATATCTGAGTATAGCATCTAGGTTTTCCAATAAGTAAGATTTGCTCTAATTAGAAGTTGTGCCTTATGCTTTGGTCTGCAAAATAACAGTCAGGGGATAAAATAAAGTGAAAACACAAATCAGTTATATTACGTGTTTTCAAGAAAACTCTAAATTCTATTATGTTTTAGAGCACTTTGGTCCGAGTTATTGCGAGACCGCGTTGAATATTAAATATCCTTATTCTCTCTTCGATAGACGAATACAAAGCAAAGTACTAGGAATTATGTGCTTCGTCTGTCAATTTTATCCTCCTTCTTTTTATAAAACCAAACCGTCAGTGATGGTTCGAATGAATTGAGGCTGTCAGGTATATATGTCAAATCAATAAGAATGTCTTTACCACAGCTACCACCAATCACTCAAGCCTGTAATGCGGTGATCCCAAAAAAGAAGAGAGGAAAGAGAAAGCTATAGGGAGATAGTGATGGCAATCTAGTGAATGTGTAGCTAATCGTTAAGTGTTATGTTTTTACCCATTGAACCATCCCTATAGCTGCGACTAAAGGAAGCTCTATCGCACTTGAGATTTGAACCCGCGAACACTAATTTGATAGTCGCGGTTCTACCTACTCGCATATATATATATATATAAAAATATATATATAAATATATCGCATATATATATATATATATATATAAAGAAGAAGAAGAATATATGTATATATATAACTAAGTGTAAAGCAAAAACAGCTGAGCTCAGAAGAAAATTATTTAGGTATGGCTTTTGATCAATACAGTTCCCAACAGTTAGAAAGTAGATCATCCATTATATTCCTTCGAATACTTGGAAAAGTGCTCACAAACAGACATCCAAATAAAATTGTCCATTTATCATTTTAATCCAGAGATCTTTAGCCAGTATATAAAAATCTTTGAAGGAAACAAGAAGAAGTTTGATTACCCAAGAGTTAGTTAAACGTAAGCAGAAAGACAGCTGAGTTCAAAAAGAATTTTCATTTGCACATGACGCCTGAACACCTGCCAATAACTAAAATAAGAAATTGCTCTTCCATATTAATCTTTACTAAGGGGACGAATCAAAGGGATCAAAGGGATCAAAGAAAAAAACTCGGAAAACCATTTTAGCAAAGCAGAGTAATTGGAACCCTAAACTTATATGTAAATAACATAAAATAGACGAAATTTCATAGAGCTTCCTACTATACCGTTTTATTATATCTTTTATAAGCATCTTAATCCAGATATACGCGTTTAATTAAGATTAATCTACATTTCATCAAAGGAAATTTTAAAAACAATTATCCCAAGAGGAGGAGGAGTTTTATCTGCACTCTAGCAAAAGCTAACAAAAACTTTTGCGTTTAATATAAAAATATATTAACGCCTGTGAAATCGATTGTAATTTAATAAAATTTAAAATCCATTATCTTATTTTCAATATCTTCTCTGATTGCCGTACACCGACAAGTATTTAATGGGAAATTGAATATTATCCGTTTTGTAGCTTAAAAGCAAAATGCATGCGAAACGAAATCCTTTTATACTTTCCTATGAGCTGCACTCATGCTTTCTTCTTAGCACATTATTCTTATTAGATAGAAATTAACTTTAAACTCTAACAAAGAAAATCAGATAAAGATATTAAAGCAAAGGCGAGCTTATTGTAATTCGAACATAAGTAAAGTGAATGCCGTTATGAGAAGAAATTGTGCACATGTGACAGAGCCAAAGAAAATATACATAAACGAAAGAAGCAAATAAAAAAAAAAAAAAGGAATACGATGTAAAAGGGCAAAGGAGAATAAATATTTGTATGTATTTTAAATATATTTTGACGCAAGGAAAAATTTCGTGGCGTTTTCTCAACAAACTTCAAACGGTTTCTTCTTTTTTCGAAAGTGTTAAATGAAACAGAACGGAAAACAAAAGAAATCGTTGTTAACCGCCGTCTTCTCCAAGTGTGCACTAAAAGGTTTCTTCAGAGGCAACAGTACATGGTAATGTGATGGGCATGGTTCGAGTCTTATAGTCAGTGAAACGATATTTCATCACCAAACTCTTTCAATTCTTGTCGAGTCATTAATAATATGCTATAGCTACATGTGCGGAAAGGCGTGGCCTTCCTTAATGATTAATTCGCTTTCCGTTTCGCCACAATTGGGTGCTTTAATCGAACTATTTGTTTGTACAGCAAAGAGTGAAATCAATCATTTGGTCACACATCGTCTGGAACAGCGCTTGACGTGTAATCTGATTCCAGTCCAACCAAACGCAAAGCATTAACAAATGTGGCGTCAATTCATCATTCAACACATGCTCATCTCTCTTTGACCACGTTTTTTTTACAATATAGCCATAGGTGAACCTTCTTTCATCGTTCGTTATCTCTCTAACAGCGATTCGCAGATAAAAATCTAGTCCAATAAGCTTTTCATTCATATGTGCTCACATGTGGTATCCAGACTTCGAGCTTATTCCTGTATCCAGTTTCCTTGCCTTTATGAAATAAAGACATTCTTTTTCTCCTATATGGTTCATATGGCCCTCAAAATACTGCTTAATCAACCAATTGTGATGGTACAGCGAAGCAGTAGTGAGCTGAGGCACAGTTGGATGTCTGCTGCGTTGATGCTTGCTTTTGAACCAATTTTCCTCGAGCAAGGCTAGATAGCCTTCTGGAACTTATGAAGAGTCCAAATGGCAAACTTAGGCTTAGGCTTAGCCTGCGTATGGTAAGAGATCACCCAAAGCTATGCTGTCTGCCCTTATAGCGCAAATAGTAGATGTTCGCGGGGCGGTCAGATAAGCCGAAGAAAGAGTACTCCTTAAAAGTGTGATGGAATTTTCTTCAGATGTTCAGAAGAATGATTCCTTGCCTAAATGCCGCATACGGCTTTTCGAGAGGAATGATAGTGGGTGGGGTTATCCCAAAATTCCCTTGGGATGTTAAACAATTAGGTAGGAGTTAGATAGCCTTTAACACTGACTTCAGATATGGGAAAAATAGCTTACGCTCTTCTTTTTCTCGTTCTCACACATTGGGAATAAGAAGACCTCTTTCCACTCCGTAAGCATCACCGGTTATCGTTTAACAAATCAATCCATAGTGTCAGTGAAGCACTGTGAGGTTAGACTATCGTCGTACTCAAGCAAAAGCATCTGTATCTAGTTTTATGCGACTCGTTCGAAATTAACTTTGTTGGTCAGGGTTTAGTTCCGTAGTGACATTATAAAATAACATGTACTTGTTCTCCCCATTCCTTAAAGAAATTTCATCTTTATCAATGGTCGGTCGATCAGAAGGCGGTGTGAACGAGACACCGAAATTTCAAGGGCACAAACGAGGGTAAAACGTTCGCTTGCCCTTGATTTTGCTATAGAATCTTCAGTCTAAACGCTACGAACTTTTACACAAGGCTGCGAGGCGTTATTTGACTTGGCAAATATTAGCGAGTTGTTTCCAAAAGTTTGATTCGTTTTCATCCTTTCAACTTTTTATTTAAAGTATTTATTAAACTGTCATCTTTCATGCGAGCTATAGTCGAGCTTGATAGGATTATTATTGCCAAACTTATGCAACTCTGAAGCCTTCTATGAGAGGAATCGACACGAGGATTAATTTAGTCAAACTTACACAACTTTAAAAGCCACGAACTTCTTCTTTGATGTGCTATAGAAAAATAAATAAGATTGCATTAAAAGCAAAAACAATAGGTGCTGAAGCTAATGGAAACGTTTATATGTTCGCATGGCTCCACTGAGGAGATTTCCAACTTTTATTACCACCATTCACACAAAGATGAGCGTACACGTCAGCTTCACTCCGATGCTTGAGATACTTAATGTGAGATTTTGAAATCTTTCTTAGTAATATATTCGACCTTTGGGGCCTTAAAACTCTTATATGGATTTCATTCACTCAATTGGTATTGAGATGCAGTGGTAGCTCCGATTAACTATAGGTTTCGTTGTTCGAGCGCCTTACTTAATAGATAGCACTTAGCATAAGCTTGATTACTGTCATCAACATTACTATCCATCTTTCCAGCTTTCATATGCTGCCAAGAGGAGGAATTGAAACCAAAATTTTGTCTTACATTTTATCCTTGTAGAGACCAGACTTGAAAATTAATCAAAGCCACCGCAGATTAATTGAATTGAATTTATTTCGTAGGCACTGTCAAGATATGCTTAAAGATGCGCTTAAAAGTGAAGCTAAAGCGGATCGTGTGTTTAACGAAAAACTAACCAACTAAACACGGGGTAAGCATAATTTGCCCCCAAGGCATTGACAAATTTATTTTCTTTCTTCGCCATTAGAAATTTTTTGAGTATAATTTCTTGTTCGTTTTTTTGTTTTTATTTATTTTTATATCCCCTGATAAGCAATCCAAAGTATAACCAGAGACTATATGCTCTTTACACTACTACTTTGCTCTCTGTGCTAGTGTGCAACTACTGGCTTGATTAGTGAGAGCACTGTGAACACTAGTAAGTATACTTTCATTTAAAAATATCTGCTGTAGTTTTATCTTTTGTTTTTAATTCTGAGATGCAAGAAAAAAAGAGATGCAAGAAAGAAAGAAAGAAAAAAGAGAAAAAAAAAACACGAAATATCCTCTGGGCATTACTAATTATCTCAGTATAAAGTTAAGGTGAAATTGTCGTCCTTTTACCTTTACCTCTGGAAAAACTGTGGCGAAAAGAAACGAAAACAGAAAAAAACTTACGAGAATAAATTTGTCAGTGAAATGAAATATTTAATCATAACTAATGCCAGAAACACCACAATCGCATCGCTTGAAGCAATTTTTACAATTTCTTTTGCATATACACTCAACACTGCGAGGTTGATATCCTTCCTTGTCGTCAACTCCCCGCCAACCACTACATTACATTTCAAAGCTCTGGTGTATCGTTAGCACTCGCGTGAATTATTTAATAAGATTTTCGTTCGGCGGCATTTAATGACGATTTCAATTTATTTTCGCAAAGTTTTTTCACTTATAACAAATCTTTCGACATCGCGCGCGGGTGAGCCATCATAGCGTAGCTTATTTAACTGTAAATGAAGTACAAGTTGTAAATAACATGCTGAAGGCTTTGACAACGTCCGTCATCTTCTTACCCACCTATTGTGAATACGCTGTCACAGCTGCTGAATAAAACAGTTATAAAATTGGTTTTGCATTCTCTACGCGCCGTTAAAAAGAAGAAGGTCTTAATTATCGCATCGAAAAGTTCATTACACGGTATTATATCAGATTTAAAAACTTTTCTTTTGTTTTGCTTCTTCGATTCTCAAAATCTTCTTATTATGGCCGCTACATACGATATATTGAAATTTGATTAACCGTTGGTAACGCACAGAAAGAAATTAATATGCCGGAAAGTAAAGTAATAAGAAAGATACCGATATACTGAGGTATAGATATATAGAAATAGGAATAGTTGCAGATGTAGATATATATATATATATATATATATATATATATAAAGAAATAGATATAGATATGGATATAGTTATAGAAATAAACCCAGAAATAGAGATAGATGTACATATAGACATAAATATGGATATAGATATGGATACAGAAATAGATATAGATAAGATAATGATATAGATATAGGAATGGGTATAGATATAGATAGATATATGTATAGAAATAGATATAGATATGGATATAGATATGGATATAGATATGGATAGATATGGATGGATGGATCGACATATAGATAAGATAATGATATAGATGTACGTATAGCAATAGATACAGATGTACATATGGATATAGATATGGATATAGATATTGACATGGATGCAGAAATAGATAGAGATAAGACAATAATATATATATAGATATATAAATAGATATAGATATAGACATGGACTCAGATATCGATACATATAAGGTAATGATATACATATAGAAATAGAGACAAATGTACATATAGATATAGATATAGAAATAGATATAGATACAGATATGTAGTCATAGCCGTCCTGTATATGTATATGTACTCATCATGTTCACTGTGACATCACGTTACTTTGCATCACATTATGCAAACTTTGTGTCAAACATCGCTTTTAGTTTTAAGTAGAAAAGCCTGTCAACAAAAAGCATAGACTTGGTTGCAGTTATCTTTGACCTTCTTGTCCTTGTTGTGAGCGAATTCATCGCCTCCAGCTCTATTAGACTAATCAAAGGGTTCTTCGAGCTTCTAGCCATCGTTTCTCTCCTAAGTCTGTCCATCTGTTCTTTCGTTGAAGCCACATGCTCTAAATTTCAAATTCTATTTTTGTTTTCTTTAACTTAACTTACATACGGAAACCAAGCTCTGGTTTCTGCTTATAACGAGTTTTTCCAAAAATTTTTACATGCATAAAAACCTATGCTACTGGTTGGCTAATTCCGTTTAAATTAAGAAGACTATGTCCTATGCTCAACATCAGACTTGCTCTCTACTCTAAGTAAATACAAAGCGAGATGATAAAGGTTACGTTCTTCTACGCCGCCATCAATGTCAATGCTATCCTTATATTATATGAGCTCAAGGAATGATCTCGACATGAGTGACAAAGTGATGCTGTAGAAGAAGTCAGGCGGAGGTTGAAAGAGATAAGATGTAGAGTGGGCGGTCTACGCTCGATCACTAAGTCTTTTGTTTTTACCAGTCGCAGTCCTACTACGGTGCAATCGGAACACGGGAACGCCGATCTCAAAGTCGCGCTTCTAAACTACTTGGCTATGAGATAGCCCAGTCTAGCAGCTTAATGGCGGTATTTGCTCCAATTTTTTTTTTACTTTACTGTAATTCCCGTTCGTTGCTATGCTATATATGCAACTAGTTGCTCAGAGCATTGCTCTATACGTGTAGGCGCCGTGGTGGTCAGCAGAAGTAGGTACAGGGTTTTGCTAGGATGTGGAGACCGAATGTATTTTTGATAGCTTAAGTCCTGCTCTACAAAAGACCTATAGCGTTTTGTCTGTTCTCCTTAATGCATGCTTGATACTGGCTTTAGGATGCAGAGAATATGTTATTTATAGCGTTTCGCTTAAAGCTTACTCTGGCACATGCGGGTTTTAGCGTGTAGAGGATATGTGTCGGATAAGTTAATGCCCTAATGTTCCAAAAACAAAGTCCTTATATTTCAATTATTTTTACTCCCCACGAAACGTTTTTAATAAAGAAACCGACATTCTCATATCTTCTGTTGCATTTATGATGCAACATAGGCTTACATAGCAAGTTACACTTGCATTCTTACTGATTTGAAAAAGTTTTATTTCTTTAGAAAACTCGATAAACACAAATGAACTAAGGGTATTATCGGATTCGTTTAAAACTAATTAAAATTCATTTTCTTAATTACTGACAAATTGTTCCGTAGTACATAATATAATTAAAACAAAATGAAAGAAAATCTTTCTAAAAGGTTTTTCTTCTATTTTCTTAATTATTTTTCTTAGTTAACTTTATTTTTAAACAAAACAATAGAAAATTTAAAATACCTTTTGCATGAATAGCGAGACAAGAAATATATCAAAAAGAAACGATTTAACGAGAAGTAAAGAAATTACAAGAAAATTAGAAAATGAGTTACTCGTGCAAAGGCAACGACCGTAAAATACCCTACGCCAATCAGCAAATCTTCTTAATAAAACCTCATTGTGTGTTGTTGCTTTGTAAAGTTTACCCTTCACGAGGACAGTTATACGGAGGGGGATCCGGAAACTTTTAGATATCAAATCGCTCTTAATTCTCTTTTGCCGTAGAATGGTTAATTTTACATTTTAAAGATCAAGTAAATGCTTATTTTTTTTCTAAGAACGACCAAGTGAGGGTTGGTTCAAACAAAGGTCACATATGACCCAGTGTTTACAATGAAACTTTTTTTTTATATTGATTTGTTGCAACTAAGGCGTCATACGGAGAGTGGTTGTAAAAATGGTGCATGGGAATGGGCTGTCGCATAGCCGATTACTAAGTCGGGGCTCGCGGCTTCAAATCTCACTGCGGCTAGGCCATATCAGGGCGTAGCTGTAGTCATAAAGGCATAAGACGCGTATACTCCCCTTAGTTTGAGGCCCCTCCATCTATCCTGTTTTCTCTCCCCACGCTTTTTAAATCATAACTTTGTCGCACGTATACGAGACATTCCCTCAGACTTTCAATCTAAATAAAAGTGTACAGACATTAGACAGACCGACGGACGGACACATTTAACTTGATTTTGAAAATGGTTCTTATATAAAATAAATAATAATATATTCAGCTCTATCTCAAGTCATTATAACTTTATACATTCACACACATAAACCTAATACACTCTTACCAGAAATGATGAAGAATACAAAAACAGTTAACAAACTCAGTAAAATATCATAAATTTTGCTGGAGATAACATTGAACTCATACTTGCATAATTTTTTGATAATTCGTGTTTTTCTATTCTCTGCTCGCCTTTCATCAAACAAAGCAAAATGGTTTTCTATTTACCTTCTTCAAGCACATCAAGCCTATCCATCATATGCACCTCACATACATCGTTTAAGTAATGAATTCAGTTGAAACTTTAACCATAAATTACAACTCATTGAAACCTTTTAACTAAACAGTGCATACACACACACACACACTGAGAGAGAGAGGGTGACCGAGGGGTATACCATTGATATAAGATGAGGTTGAGGAAAGAAAAACCCCATAAAACTTTTAGATTATTTATGGAGAAACACGTGCACACACTTACAAACGTATTATCACATAATTCATCTAAACTTTTATGGAGAGTTTTAGTTGAGTTGGAAAAACACTCTAAATAGGTTTCAATTGTGTAAAGGCTACCAGTTTTTCTAGTATAATCAACTTTTTCCTAGTAACAGCTGTATAAGGAAAAAGTTCGAACGATAGAGAGAATACAACATATTTAGCTTAAGCAAAATCTACTAATGCCCTTGATGTTGCCATCAATCCATGAATGGGGATAAGAATCAACATAATTTTTCTTCTTCTTCTTTTATGTTTGGTTTTTAAACATGTTCATTAAGGATAGTGCATAGTACAGTAGCAGTTATACTCATTAACATTGCTTTCCGATCGTTTTCTTTTCCAAGTTTTGATTTCATTGTTGCTTTACGGTAATGATTGCCAAACAAAAAACAAAAACTTGGAGAGTCTCTTAGGCAAAACTTAGCTCTCTTCTTTCTTAATCGAAATTACATTGCCCTGGAAACTGTTAGATCTCATATAAAATAAAACAATAGATCGACTTCAGAAATATCCTTTGGTTACTGTACTGAGCATAAAATGTTCATATCGAGAGGACGGAAGAGCTCTTAAGGTAGAATTTCATTATAAGTTAGTTATCTCACAGGAACAACTTTTTAAACTAAATAAAGTTAAGAAGTAGTAGCTAAGACTAAGATCGGCTAGCTTCGATTCCATAATTTCGGATTGCTTGGCAATCTTACTTAAAAGTTACGCATAAAAGAAAATGATTCATGTGACTAGAATTGGAATCCTAAAAGCTTTACACATAAATGATAAAAGAAACCAACAATACGCACGCGAACCCTGACCGAATGTTTAAGTATTAAAGCAAACTTGGCAAATTTGGAAAATTTTATATTGAGCAAAGAATACAAGACGGACAGACAAGTTTAAATCTAATCAGAAATTGGTTCTAAATCGATTGTTAAAATATAAAGTGGATCCATCTCAAATCTTTCCAAGTGTTGTACATATACGCACGAACTTAATATACCATCTACCAAAAGTAGTATAGGGTATAATGAAGCGCTTGTACAAATGCTTCAGCTCAATCTACTTTCAATAGGGTTACTTCTTGTGCTAAAGCATGTCAGTTTACAACGTCTCGTCAAAATATCCCGAAAATTGCAATTTTTACACAAGAATGAAAGAAGCCCAGACGGACAGATAAGCTTAGATCGATTCAGAAAGTGATTCTAAAACGTTTGGTAAAATAAAAGGTATGTCTCTCTCAAACTTACTATACTTCGATACCACAAGTGGGGTAGAAGAGAGTAGAAAAGTTCCAGACAAATACACGCAATCCTGTATTATACTTTCATACAACAAGCATACATTTAGGCGTGCCATTAGAAAGAGTTAACATGCTTTCAGGAGTGCGACGTTAAAGTAAATGTTGCAGTCAGTCAAGCAGAACTATTAAATATCCTGCATAGTATGTATGTATGTATGTATTTGTGTACGAGTTATCCTAAATCAAAATTCTAATAAAAAAAAAAATTGAATTGAAGATAATAATTTATTAACTGCAATAAGTGCAGTTTCTGCCAAAAACAAAAAAGTTACGAACAATTGTTATTAAACGGTGAACACCTGATGTTCAACATTTTGCTAACTGGAAACTAACCAACCAACGGATCACATTGGCTTCTATTAGAACTAAATTTGACCTGAAAGTAAAGAGAACTCGAAAACAAATTCGTAGTGCCAAAAAAACTGTTATGGTGGAAGTCATAATGTCGACAGAATGGCAGAGGGACAGACAAGATAAAGTGAGTATGTCACTTTAACATATATTTAGTTTATGGCGTCGTAATGTGCATCTTTCCGTTAACTGGTAACATTTTCGAGCTTACGTACCAATGTCCTTGGGATCATAAGTGTAACGATTACATACTTTGTTCCTATAGTCGCGAGAGTATTGATGGAAAATAAAAAAAGACAGCGTTTGATTTTGTGATCTGAGCTGAAAGCTGAAAAAACGAAACTTTGCAATTATTTGTGAAAAGTTAACTGAAATTTAATGATGTAATCCTTTTATGTTTGTTTTGAAACTTAAAAACATTTTTAACGATTTTTAAAAGTTGGCACTTAACGTACAGTTAATAAATATTTAAGTTAAGCATAAAAAGCTACTTTTCCCCAAAAACCGCAAAAGCATCAATAGTTAGTCCGACTTGCTTATGTACACAAACACACACACACACACACACACACATATATATATATATATATATATATATATATATATATATATATATATATTAATCAAAGAGATTGAGAAAAACCAAAATTGTAGTACGAAATTATTTGGCAGCTAATGGCTGTGATGTTGGGAAAAAAAAACAAAACAAAACGAAACAGAAAAAGCGGACAGAGAGGGCACTGGAAAATCATTCAATGCTTTAACCCAACAACAAAAAACAAAATATATAAAAGTGAGTTATATAAAAAATATAAAAAGTTTATTTAATTTGAGTGCAAATTCTAACAAAATGCTCCTAACATAACGACACATGGCATGCATGCAGCCTGCAAAAAAAAAAAAAAACAAAAACAAACTAACAAATAATAGCAAAACAGAATAAACATATAAAGCAAAGTTCGTGTAAATGCAATTTTTTGTCCTCAAATATATATATATATATACAAAAAAACAATATAACAACAAAAATATGACAAAAATATTATTCATACGTTACAATAGATATATAGGACGACATCATCACCGCCATCATCAATATGGACGAAAAAGTTTTTGGAAACGCTTTAAGGGCCAAGTTGCAAAAAAAAAAAAGTTGAAAATTGGAAAACTATATTGAATTTAGGGCGAATTTTGTACCTCCTTGTGTCTCTTACGAGAAGACAAAGCTCGATCTTTCAGTTAAGTTAGCACATGGCTTGCTAAAATTTTGCATGGACAAGGAGCCGCAATGAGGTCTTTCCGGATTGGTTCCGGAAGGCAAACATCTGCTTTCTGGTTAAGAGATTTCCAATCTTGCTGAGCGCGATCCCTGTAAAGAGAGAGATAAACTTTCTTCCATTTTCGATATCTTTCATGCTCGTAGAGGATTCGTGTCACACAGTAAAAGCTTCAAAGTTTCATATCTTGTCCAACAAGATGCCTGTCTCTTGATAACTTCAAGATACTGCCCATCTCCCATTAATGCTACTTTGGACAAGGGCTACTCCTAAATGCATCAGCCACGATTTTAATCGATCTTAAGCTAGCAACAATCGAAGGGGTTTTTAACTCGATTTAAAGGATAGTTGTGGCAGGCGCATCAGCATCATCTACCCATTCTTACATGTACCCTAAGTTTTCTTATTTATGACATACGCATTCCATCCGTATCATCAAGAATTCGGTCGTTGTTACAATCACAATAACAAAAATCATATTTTTTGTCCTCCATCTTTCTTTTCTGCTAGACCAAGCGCTCCAAGTTCCATAAGAGTCCTTTTACCTCATCTTTCTCGCCCTTGAGAGAGTTAATCGGCATGGCATTTATAACCCAAAAGCAGTGTCGTATGTCACGAAGATGTCTCAAGTCGCTAGGTATGGTTAATGTCAGCCTGGCAATGTTGGCCGAGAGAGTAGTGCCATTGAACGTAGGATAAATGTATCTAAAGCCAAATAAGCTCCAGTCATCACCAAATAATCTCCAGTGACATCACCGATCCATATTAGAGTGCTTGACTGAATTTGTCTGACAGGGTTTCAGTGAATATGGTCCTCCTTCTGTAAGCTTTTAAGCTTCATTTGAAAGCCTGCCTGATGTCACTGATGTAGTTGAGTCGGAGTTGTACCCGGAATATAAGCTTATAAAACCAATATTCAGATTAATTTGCGCAAGAGTATCAAATATCAGAAAGGATTATGACAGATATCTGTGTCAAGTTTCACATCGTAAACATGTCATTAATGTTTCACCTGCGCTTGGTTTTATGCGATGCAAAAAGCATTTTCTCCCATTTTTATACTGTGTGCAAGGAGTTGACTTTTCAGTGATTCGGTCGTGAATCGCACTATTATGAGAGATAAGACTTGGATCTACGCACACACAAGAACCGCTCCAAAGTCGTCGAAAAATCAAGGTGACGATAACAGTTGGCTTTGATTATCCTGGGGATGTGCACTAAGAATTCCTTCCGTTAGGGCAAACCGTTAACAATAACAAACACTACTGTTTGGCTTTGAAGGCGACAAAGTAGATTTGGAATAATAAGTAGATTTAAAAGAGGAAAAATTAAATTCGTCTTACTTTTCGGACATAATAGTAGATAACTGACCCATGGTGCTAAAGTTCTTTCTTTTTGTCTTCTACTCCCAAAAAAGGCTACGCGTGTTGTTTTGTTTTCCTCCCTAATCACTTGAGCCGGTCTCCTACGTGCTTGGCAATGGTTTATATTGAAGTTCGCTATAAAATAGCTTTAGGCAAGGCTTTGTCCATGAGATCATATAAGCCTCCTGCCTGAAGAAAGCGGATGCAGGAGAATCGAAGAAGAATGAGCTACGAAAAGAGAAATTCGGCAAAGCGTCTTCTGGTTACTGTCATATAACATGTGGGTGAAAATTCCATCACTTACTTTAAAGCGCTCGGTGACCTTAGAATATGAAAGCTTTAATTAACTTTGCGTTAATCTATGCTTTGCCAATGACAACTGCCAGTTTTTGTTAAACATATCGTACGTGCCGATATGTGTCTCGTGTAAAGAATGGAACAATGTTGTCGTTACGCTTTCATACCTTTTGTTATGATAAATAAAATAAAACTAGAACAATTTTATAAAAAGCTTAAAAGTGTTGACGAAATATATACGAACATACGTTCATATAGTAAGGAGTGAATCTCCCTTTTGTTCGCTTCTGTGCAAGCATTTTCAACATTACTCCCGTTAGTAGGTAGCAAAATATGCAACAATTATGAAAAAAGTTACAAATTTAGTTTTCCAGTCCTCCCTCTCTCTCTCTCTCTCTCTCTCTCTATTGTTACCTTTCACTGCATTTTTACACCTTTTGCTCAAACATGTGTGTTAGCAGGAAACACAAAAGCAAAAAAAAGCAAAAAAAAAACAAAAAAAAAAAAATGATAAAATTATTACACAGAAATTATTTAAAAAGTTTTTAATATTTTACAAAATACCCATAAACTAAAAGAATGAAAAAATGTCAAAGAGGACAAGAATTCGTGTACAAACTCACGTAAATGAAGAGACTTGCCGCACATTTTATGTATTAGTATATAAACGGAAGTGAATAAGTAGAGCGGAGTTGGTAAATGCTTCTTCCCCTTATAAGGGGTCTCATTACGTTTGAAAAAAAAAAAATGCTTTCATTTTCGAAAGAGTTTTAAAGTCAGAAGTCGGTCCTTTTTTCCCCCTCTATTAATTTTGTCAGTCCGTTTAATATTTGCTGAAATTTGCAACGCATACCCAATAAGATAAATGTTCGGGTCACCTACTTCAGATTTGGCATATGTGTTCGCTTATTCATTGGACCACTTGTCTGTTCACCCTTCATCCACCTTCCTCTGCTTTAATATAAAATTTAGCTCAAATGTCAATGGACGATCAAAATAATGTGCCTGTTACTTGATTCAAGAACACTTGATTCAAGAAGCGTCAAGTCTAGCTTGGCCATTCCAGTATATAGCTTCATTATAAAACACTTATTAAATATGTCAAATTAAGGTTTAATGACAAATCCGGCTCTATTAAAAGCATCCTAAAAAAAAAAATTCCCTAACTTGCTCAAGCTCGTCCGACATAGTAATGGCCTTTAGGTGCTTTTTTATTAGGATTGTTAGAATATATTCCAAGGAACCAAGAAGGCTAGAACAAGCTTAGAGCTTGTTGAAGAACAAGAGGAAGAAGCTTATTTGTCTGTCCCTCTGTACGCCTTGTTTTGTGGTGTTCAATTTTTAGTTTGCAATTTTAGAGATATTTTGCTGAAATGTGGTGCACTAAAGCATTTTAGCCGAAGAACCGCTCGGGATCGGACTATTTTTTGGCCCGTTCCTCCTATAAAGCTTCAATATGAAAACTCGTTATATGAATAACTATATTAAGCGAAGTGGTGTAGAATATTTAATAGTGGGCCGTATAGTGTTTCTATTTTTATTGTTTTATTTGCGGTTTATATAAATTCATGTATTAGTTAGAGAAGGAGTGTCTTTACTAGATATCTTAACAGAAAATAAGAACACTTTTTTTATCAAAGCTGTATATAGTGCGAAATTATCGAGTCACAGATCGATAATTACCCTCCCGAGCTTGTATGAACAACAACTCGGTTTACTTGAGATATAATCTCCAGCGACTACTATCCATTGACAAAACTCAAAGGGATAATGTAGAGAGAGAGAAAGATTAGGATCAAATAATGAAGACTTTCTATTAACTGAATCATCTCTTTTAAGGGTATTCTTAAAGAATTCTATTACAAATTCATCGAAATGGTGAACAGTCTTAGAACTGATAATTATAATTTTTGGACGAAGATAGTATATATATATATATATGAATAAAGTGCTATTTTGTTCAAAAAAAAGTTTTTTCCTATCTAGGAAAGTTTCCAATCCATTCTGGTACATCTATTTCTGGTATGAGTCTATTAAGCAATATCCGTCCATTCTTCCGATGTAGCATTTTTACTAGTCATAAAATTTAAAGCAAAAATTTTGCACCTCGACACATACTTTCTTGTTACCCGAGCTTATAAACTCAGATCAAGTTAAAAGTGCCGCCGCTCGCCCAAAAATATGCTCCCATCTCATAAAAATATGAAAACTAAAATATAACAAAATTACTATTATTATATTATATTATAACTTTACACTCGATAGAAGGCAGGCTATCGCAGACATCATTATAAAATTTCCTAGATACAAGTACAAGGATGCCCAACAAGACGGCACCAATTTTATGATCGCTAGGTTTTTCTTTCGATAGGAGATAAAATGCACCTTGTACACTCACTACTTATTATAGAGAGACGATAATTGGCAGTTGTGAAGTTTACTCGATCGAGCCTAATCGATATCGCTATAAATTGGCCTCCATTTGCTGGTGAAAAGTGCTTTTACTAAATATTAAAAATAACCAAAAATTTCCATACATTTCTCACAATTTTATACCCTACACCTCTCTTGATATGAGAGTACACTAAGTTTTTACGTAACTCTAAGAAGAACTTGAGATAGACCGAGTCATTATTGTATGGGTCGATTCAGAATCCTTCTCTGAAACCATTTCTGAATTGATCTAAGCTTTTGTGACCATCTTGTTTTCTTATGTATTTGAAACATTTTTATGAACGTTACTAGAAGGACGAACACTGTTAACTTATTTTGCAAAATCAATTTGTGAATAAATGTTATGGTGGGTCGTGTTCGACTATATCTGTATATATGTATGGGTGTTTAAATTTTTCAAAATGTATAGAAAAGCTTGTAAAGAAGAAATTTGAGAGAAAAATTGTAAACAACCGCTAATTTAATTCCCGTCTTCTCATATATTAAAAACATTGCTGGAATCCTGGCTGATTACTGCGGAACATCAAACCTAACTTGACCACGTCCCTGATGGCACGTTCTAACCACTATGACAATCATTGACATCCTGTGAATATTCTGATAGCTTTCTAAACATGTGTTTTGTCGATCATTAAACATGACACACTGTGTTTTTAAAGTGTGTGTATATGTTTCATAAAAGCATAAGCCTGAGTCAGTAAATGTATTGGTTTTTTTTTTTGTAAGCATGTACATACACTAGCATACAAAAGGTGTGTAATATAATATGTGCAAAAATAATTTCAAACTTAACTAGTGTAGGAGTACACTAACCAACTTAACCGCGCTCTCTCTAAAAGTTCTGCTGTAGTAGTTAACAAACCTCTGCATATATAAGGACGTGAATGGAGTCTTAATTGAAAAATTTTTCTACATTTCAGTAAGCAGTAATGAAATCTATACCAAAATGTTTGTTGTCGTCCTAGGTAACTCTACATATACATAGATTAGAAGTATTGCCTTTTGATCATCTCGAAATCGTGACTTGCACGAGTTGAAAGAGATCTCTTGCATGTTACATTGCAATGACTTAAAATGACTTAAAGTATTGAGAATTTCCCTTAGGGAAATTTTTGAAATTGGGAACATTGGCAGAGAAGTTCACAATCATAGAATCGAAGAAATTTCACGAGGCCGAATTTAAAATAACGAATATCTTGACATATATACATCAGGGATCTATAGTAATAGATTGTTCATATAACTAAAAAATTTGAATAATAACTTTCAGAATCATTTTTAATTAATTTCAGTAGGGTTCCCACATAGCCCGGTAGATAAGAATCGCTAGTACCAAGTTAGGACTCACGAGTTTAAATTGCAGAGCAACTTAACCGTAGTTGGCTATACCTATAGTAAGTGTTCAGCCGCCACTTACCGGTGGGGCACTCATTCACAATGCACTGATCTCTCCCAATGTCGTTTTCTCTTAGCCTACTTCCCGATCACTTGGTCATACCTATAATGAGTGTTCAGCCGGCACTTACCGGTTGTGCATCCATTCACTAAGCGTTCACCGCTCCTAATCTTGTTTTCTCTTGGCCTACTTTTCTGTCACTGTCGGACGCGTGAGACTTGTAGGTGTCACAGGCATTGGTGACATATTCCCTCCGCGACTGCTATTAATAAAAAAAAAAAAAACTTTAAAACTCTTTTGCCATGGCTTTAAGCATTACCTGCCGGCTTGATTTTCATTTAATGAGTGATTATGGCTTAAAATAGGCAGAATGATTATAGTCGATCTACTAAACGACAGAAAGTAATTTTCCTCTTTTAAACTATTTACTAATTAAACATTTTTGTTGACATAGAATTACATTTTCTGAAAGCTTTCTTAAATGTTCATTAAACTTATCAATTAAATGGATTAAATTTCCTCCAAATACACTATAACTTCATTTATTTTAATATATTAAGTGGAAAATTCTATATCCGTTTAAACTTAAGTTTAAACAAAAGTACTTAAAGTAATTAACAAAACTATAAACATCTTTGTATAAAATTTAAGTAATCACTCGTCATAGCAATTGCTAGAAAACTGAAGAAATGTGCAGTTAATTTTCATACCCCAGACCACCTGTGGAACAGAGTATATTCGGTTAGTGCGGTCGTATGTTATCATGCAGAAGGGATTGCGATAGACAAACCTTTTATTATACCGATCGGTTCAGAATCATAATCTGGATTGATCTAAGCATGTCTGTCTGTCTGTCTGCCTGTCTGCTACTATTATGATACAAATTTCTTTATGAAGCATTGAAAATTATACCTTGTTGTCGTGTGAATTATCGTTATATGAGGGGGTTCAAAAATTACCCCAGCCGGTCCAAAGTTTTCGTACCATTTTAGAATGCCGAAATATTACTACTTAGCCACTTTTGGCGAGAAAGTTTGAAAATTGCAATTTTTTTTCCTTACAGCGACTTTTCAGAATAGAGCGTTATATGGGAAATGTGTATCAACCATTTTCAGTAGCGATTGTTCTTCGGTCAAAACACATCACTGTGCCAGATTTCATCGAAATATCTCAAAAATTGCGACCAGTAACTTGAACACTAATATGCATGGCCAGACATCAGACGGACAGACGGGATTAGATCAATTCAGATACTGATTCTGAATCGATCGGTATAATGGGTGGATCTATTCACCTATTATACTGCTCTTCTGCGTGCTACATCCGACCGCACTAACTTAATATACCCTGTTCCACAAGTGATGTAGGGTATTAAAATGTTTGTTTTAATATGACCACTCACTCAGGGGACATGTCCTATTTGCGTAATTCGAAGATGTTCAGGAGCAAAGAAGGAGAGATAAAGAAAGAAATAGAGAGGTGGTATCGAGTACCGTAAACTGGCTCTCCGTAAAGATTTCTAATTACAACTCACAACCAATTCAATAACACTCTTAATTTCTATTTATAATCTATCTAGATACCATAACAGCCTCTACAGCACTTTGTCTTTTTGTTTAGTATATGTCTTTGCAACTTAAATTCAAACTTGTGTTCACACCCTTCTCTTTATATATGCATGAGGAGATGAGAAAAAAAGTAAGAAACTGTCGAATATAAATCATGTTAAAGTCTAAACTTGCAAACATTGATTTCATTTTCTTTACTTTCTATGCTATGTCTCCACTAAAGTTGTGGCACTTTAAGTTGTCGCTTTCATTTAATTCTAGTGGTATAGCATTAAACTTGAAAGTGAAGTCTATGGTAGTCGTAAAGTTTTAACCGAAAGAATTTTTATTTTATCTTAAAATATCCACACTATAGGCGCATACATACCAATACCTAGACACACACACACACACACACACACAAAGACCAACACATAAACACACACACACACACACACACACACACACACACACACACACCAACACCAACACCAACACCTAAACACACACACAAATAGTAACAACTAAAACGAAGCCTTTTCCGTACATATATATATATAAGACAGAACAAATTTTCTCTGCTCAAGTGTAAAATCTGTAACTTGGTATTATAATGTATTCTTTTTCCTCAAAAAAAAAAAAAGAAAAGAAAATCACTTTTCTTAGTACTTGCGGCACTTCTGTATGAAAGTTTTCAGATGTTTTACTCTGTCTATGTATTATTTAATTTTATTTATGTAATTTTATTTTAAACTTTACACCTAAATAAATGTATACTACTGCAAGTTAAAGTTGAGTCCTACACATATGAATAAATTTGTTTTTAGGTTACAACACAACTAAAAACTAACAGTATGCTACAAAAATATTGTTATTACTCCTTTAGGCATATAAACCAGTGCATGTCCTCAAAGCCTATGCTTCAAACGGGATATGTGTATAAATGCGTGCATGTATATTTGTAGGTGTGTAGGTGTGTGTTTGGGTGTGCATTTATGCGTGTGTGTGTGTGTGTGTATCTTATGTTTTTCAGTTAACATGTAAATTAGTGCACATACTGGGGAAATTACATTTGCAACTATATTCTATTTTACTTTTTCAATTTATGACCTAAAAGTAGATTTCTTGTTAAGTATAAAAAAAGAAGAAGAAGAAGAAGAAGAAAAAAGTGAAAACACTTAGTCTTGCAGACAAGAAAATGAGAAAGTTCTCTTTATTTGCAAACAAATTCTAACTTTAATTTCCATCCATACATTGGCAAATACAACTAGCAGTAGGAGCAGGAGACGCTGGAATGAAATCGAGAACATAATTACGAGAAGAAACAGTAAACAGTAAAATAGAATAACGTAATAAACTTTATAGCAAATTAACACATTTAGTAAAAGCAAAAAAGAGAAGAAAAGAAGAAAAACTCTTTCTTTTACCACGTAAGTGTCATAAGTAGGCTTGAAACTGTTCTACAAATGATTTTTACGAACGCTTTATAATAAAAGAAAATGAACTTTTCTGCTTACTCGTTATCGTTAAACATATTAGACACATATTTATTATGTACTCATGTTCTCTTTTGCTTTTATATGAGAAAAACAAAAAAAACAAAAAAAAACAAAAACGCTATTTCCCTTCGCTTCGAAACAATAACATCAAACATTTATTACGTCATTCTTTAGCTCTGTTTTAGGAGAGAGACTTGTTTAACTCAAATTCATTGTTGATATGAATAATTTATTCCTCCTTTTTAACGATCTTTGCAATAAATTAGTTTTAGAATATATCATCATTCTCTTTTTCTTCTTAAATGTTCAGCAAGTCAACAACACATAACTCGCTACATTGTATCATAAAAGAAAAGGCTCAGTGTATGTACGAAGCACTTTGCCTTAACAGTATATATCATGTGAAGGTTTTAGTTAAGATAGCACGATAGTCACGACTCGAGAAAAGAACGCAAATAAACAAAAAAAAAAAAAACAAATAAAAAAATTAATTAGTTATTAAAAATAATAGGGCATTGTCAGCATAAACACTTATGCCAACGTAAACTCGAATTTAACCAACAAAAACATTTACCAACTAGATGAACTATGCAAAGGACCTAAGAAAGATATTTCAAATAGTTAACAGACTTAACTCTGTAGGAAAACCTCAGCTTATGCTTACGAGGCTGAGAAGCCTAGACACGGTCAACTAGATTGCGTGAATCTACATGGGCACACCACAACTTTTCTTTCGATAAGCCCTTCTAGCAAACAGTTCAAAGTCAACACCTTGCCAGCAGTCGATACCCGTAAAATAGTCCTCTTAGAAAACTCTTTGTGGTCGAAATAGGATTTGAATCAGCTATTTTCACTCCTGCCACTTATGCGGAAGATGAAAATATATATTTTGCAATAAATAATTAGTCTTATGCCCGGACATGTCCTCCCATAAGATTATAGAAAATTTATCACAGTTTCACTCCTTCAATAACAGTAATACATTGACAACGTTTGACCTACGGATAATGGCCTGCTTCTATGAGATAGTAGTTTTCTCCTAGTAGTCCTCTAACCTCTTTCGTGTAGCGCGTCCGCTTGTGATTTAGTGATTTATTAATCATGCTTTAATCCTGGAGCAATGTGTTTCCATTGTATTTTAATCCCTTGGATTATGACGTGTATATGTGCAGCTTAATTACTCCGCCTAAGAAATTGTGACTTAGCCATCTTAGCTTAAGGTTCGGTTGAGTCACACGATTTTCTGCTCTAATTAACTTAAGATGTTCCGAAGATCTTATTTTATGTGATATAATGCTGTTTACGAGAGCATTTGAGACGTGTACCGATAACAGTACACAACGGGACGCTCTATATATATATTAATCAAAAAGATAATAATAATACTTATTGTTTATACCAAATTGTTAAACGTGTACCGAAAACGGTACATGCTGTAGCACAAAAATGGGATCTATTCATGAGCTTCTTGGCAGGGAACTTGATCACCATTTCGTTTGTGAAATCCACTTCAGGGATTGTGGTCATCTATCGTACTATCTTAATCAGACTCTCTGGAGCCAGTAACTAAAGCTCTAACGCACTTAGCCAAACTCAATTCTTTCACCTATTTCATCCACATGGGATCTAATCTAATACTTCCAAATTCCTTGTAATAGATCTTACGATTAGCAAAGTTTGCTCTTCTAAGTTCCGATGGCAATCTTTTTTTTCTTTAACGCTACTCGAAAATTAAAATTTAATTCGAAGATTTTCCTAATGAAACTTCGGTATTAGAATAATAGCAATATATCGTGATCAAAGGGATTAAGTCATAAAAGTGAATGCGTTTTTTTCCCAAGCAATGCGATATTTAATCCAAAGAAGACTAACTTTTCATATAACATTTATATCCATGTAGTGTCAAGTGTTACTTTAACCGAAGAGAATTTTAAATTGCTTTTTATTTGTTTTTCTTCTTTTTCGATTTTTCAAACATTTAAACATTTGAACCGAAAATTTTTCGCTAATTTTGCATTTAAATCGAATCAATATTAAGTTAAATGGCCAATGTGTTTACCATAACCAAGCAAAAGACCCCCAAAACGAACACTTAAAAGTGCTTAAAAATGCCACCAAGGCGCACATGTTCACATATATACATTCATCTACATACTTGTGAATACGTACGCAATCAAAAGTATTGTTTGTATGGGCTTGAATACGGATGCATTGAAGAGAGAAAAACAGTCAAGGACTTTGTTTGAATATGGTAAACAAATCCCAAAATATAGAAAGTTATAGTTTATTATTCAAATTGTGCATCTGCGGCGATAAGAGAAATTTTACCAAAGAAATGGAAACTAAAACAAGAACGACAACGACAACGAGAAGCACAATAACATTCTTATCGAGCTCGAAACAAGAGAAGAGTAAAGCGAAAAAGTTTTGCTATTTCTTTTTGTTCTTCGAGGAAACAGAGATATCAAAAGAGTCGGAATTGTTTGCCCATTAACGACAACAATGACTTTTTGCTATATAGAATAATAATAATGATATTATGATAAATTTATTGAATATAGAAATGAAAGCTCGTCTCACTTGCATACACAATTTGACTTATCAAGTCGGAAAATCTGAGTAGATAAGAACGATGAAATCTTTATGTAAATATATGTGAAAACGTAAATGATTTCATTAAGCAATTGCTAAAAAAGCTAGAATTGTATCAGCGCATCTTAATTCTCCTATTCATAGATCAACGAATTGACTTTAGCTCCAATCATCAGGAAGACTTTAATGGCGGCTATATGGATGTGCAGATGTGCGTTATATTTTCTCGTTTTCTAGAAAGCAAATAATTCCATCTATCTCGCTAAAATGTAAATAAGTTTAGTAAACACTAAAGTTACTTCACGTTAGTAACTCAAGGGCTTAGAATAAGGCTTCAAATGCACTTAAAGAACATAAAGTTCGTCGCCTTTAGGCGGCCGCAAAAAGACAAATCACAATTTCTTTATTGTTGTTCTTCTAAAATTGATTAGCTGTTGAAACATTAGTCCTTTAATATCGTTAACACAGCAGCGGCTTTGCTTACTAAACTATCGTTTAACTAATTCATCGATTTATAACTTCTTTTAAATATCTTCAACTGCTTGTATAAGGATTAAAAATTTTCCTAAATGGAAGGAAATTTATGTCGCAGTGACGTCGGGGGGTGTTGCAAAGTTTCAAGAACGGCAATCAGTGCAATTTAATTTTAGTATTCAGTGTGTGATCTTAGAGACTAATAAGAACTCGGCTAATTCCTTTCTAAACATCTTTATCTTTTATTCTTTGCCTTATGAAAATACAAATGTTATCTACCAAGTGAATTATCATGTCTGCTAATAGTTGCATTACACCAATGAGCAACGTGGCCTTCCATCCGCATCCATAACGTATCGGCTCACCAATATGGTTATTATATGACCGCTCTATGTACAGGCCAGGTGTGGAAGTCTTTCGCCTTTATTAGTCAATCTATAGAGGGAGTATCTCCTATCAGACTAATCCTTCTTAACCTCCTCTACGAGCTGGCATCGTGTTAGATGTTTATGGATGCATTTCTATTAATGAGCGATATTGAACTGACGACGGTTCGCCCTAAAAGCAAGATGACGTACAACCTTATTCTCCTCTATACCTCTATGCGGACATTCGGTTAGAGATTACATTCGTACTAGTTCAATTGATTTACCTCGAACCCGAGAACGATCCTATATTTCATTCCGGTCCTTATCGAAATTACGAAATGGATAACTCTATGCTTGCAACATTTAGTTAATGATATATATGGAGCTGTTCACCCAGCACAGTGAATCATCTATTGTAGATTTTTTGAATTCCAGGAGAAGAAGAATGTCTACATAAGAAAAGTTAAGAACTTACAACTAAGCGTGATGCTTAGCTTAGGATGTTTAGCTAAAGCCACGCAAATCAACAGCCCGTCTACTGTAAGCCGAGCTACATTAGAAATGTTCTCATTCTTGAATACATTATACAAATCGCTTTTGACAACAATGAATAATGCTACACTAATCTGATTGAGACGAATACGTGACATTGTACGAAATCATTATACGCTACGTAAGCATTATGACGTTTTAAATATGATTGCAATCCTTCGTGGGAAACAAAATTCATCTAGAGTTCTTTTGTATAACCGGTGAACAAAAATCCATAATACACAAAGCCATCGCATAGCCGAGTAGATAACGAGCCGCATCTATTAAGTCGGTTTTCGTCGGTTTAAATCTCAGAGTTGTGCCGCTAGACGATATTTGGTTGTAGACGCACTGAGTGTTCAGTTGGTGAAGGCGTAACACTTGCGTATCAAGCAGGCCTTTGCTTATGTCTCCTTCTTTTTCCCCACTTCTTTCTGACTGTTACCACGTGTAAAGGGCATTGGCTGTGGGATTCGCCGCACTACAAAAAAAGCGAAGTAGTTTCCATGATATTTATTATAGCAAATAACTTCAACTATTTAGATCAGTTGAATTGGGTCAATTTTCTAAGAAAGATTTGTTCTAAAGAATTAGTTGACAGTGTTTAACAGACTACTTTTTTAATCAATACCGTTCGCATGGTGTGTCCATGACTGAATATATAAATTTGGTTCTCCTTCTTTACTTCGAGAAGATAGTTTTTTTTTCAGTTCCTTTAAGAATCAGTTTGCAGTGTTTAGTTTACAGTGTTATAGTTTCCTTTCCTACGATTATTATATGGCAGAATATATAAATTTGATCTTTCTTGTTTACTTCGAATCGATATATATATATATTTTTCAGTCCCTTCCCTTCTTCCTTTTTCCCTTCTTTTCCCTCCCCTCCCTTTTCAGTGCCTTCAAGGGTAAGTTTAGAGTGTTTAGTCTACTGTGTTGGAGTTCCCTTTTATCCAATTATTGCTCGCTCCTTTTTATTCTCTTTTTCTAAGAATATTAGAAACATTATTCATTTTTCTACAATGGTAGATACGGGTTTTATCTTAAAGTGAGGCAAATGTTTAAAAACTTGTTCAATAAAATTCTTTAAATCAAAAACTTCTTAAGAGATACTCAAATATCTATAAGCATATATGAATCATACATGTATCTATATAGGAATAAAATATATTGTTATGTAGTGTGTGGTGTTGCGTAGACACTAAAACACTTCTGGTCTATTTAAAGAACATTAATTTGTCAACATAAGCTTAGGCAAGCAAAGCTCACTAACAACATAGAAAATGTGCTCAAAAAGCGTATAAATAAAAGCATTATCTCAGCCATTAAAAACTCCTTAAAGTAAGTTGCGGCAGAAAATTCCCCTTTTTTTTGTCATACGTCTCAAAGTTCAAGCAGGCACTTTTTACACAAATTGTTTCTTCGACTTCTTTGGCTTTTGTTTTTGTGCAATTTGCCTTTTGTTTTTTTTTTCTCTCCCTCTCTCTTTGTTGATGTTCTTATTTGGCTGAAGCTGAAGAGATTTTGTGGATTTTAAAGCGGATGAACAACAAGTTACAAGTGGCTGCAATGAAAGAATAGGTGTAGATGGACGTGGGCAAGTGGAACAGCACAAAAGGCAAATGGAAATTGTGTATACATATATTATGTAATTTAAAGATTGCCTTTCTTCATAAACAAGATCTTGGAATATATTATTTGCCAAACGGCACGGCAGAGCATACAACTCAACTGAACTCATTAAAACGTATAAAACGAAATCTAAGCATAAAAAAGTTTTAAAAATGTTCTCATTAAGAACATTTTTTTTTCTTTTTTATACAAATACTTACAGTCTAAGGCACAGACACCGTTATCCTTTTTCCCTAATCAGAGCGCAACTGATAAATAGTTTGTATTTGCATTCCTGCCAAACCGCAAGGCACACCCAGTCAACCGGCCGCTTTTCTTTTCCATTACTTTTCTGATGCTATTGCCTGTTTCACGTCGTTGCCTCTCTCCAGACTGGTTAGTTACTTAAATACAAGTTACAACCGCAAGCGCCACTAAGGACTTATGATAATACCGGAAACTTGTGAACATCCCATCACACTATACAAATACTCCAAAAGACTTAACACAAATGAAAAGTAGAAGAAAAAAAAAAAAGATATAGAAACAAAAAAGCGAAGGAAGGAACTAAATGCTAACAAACGTAATGTGCATTTAGGTCTGCTGAGCTTTTTCTGTTCTTTTTTTTTTCTTTTTTGTGCGAGCAATATTTTATTATTTCGTTTCTATGCAAGCTGCGGGTCTTTTATTACATTTACTTTGCTAAGTAGTTATAGGAAAAAAAGTGGCAAAAAAAAAAAACGCAAAACGGAAAAACGAATCGATTTCCAAATGACACTAGAAACTTATCAAAAAGTTTGCGTTCAGTTTTTTTCATATTTCCTTTCGTTTTTTATTTTTCATGGGTTGAGTTTGCTTTTAGGCTACTTTTTTGTTAAAGTTGAAGTACTTTCAAAATATGTACAAATAAATAACGAAATCGTTTAATTAAATAGGAGAAACCTTTAACGAACTACGGACACTTATACGACGCAAAATTGAAAAGAGTTTCACTTCAGTCAATTCAATGGTAGTTTTAAATCCTTTCAGTCTACTACGAGCTGGGAGTTTGTCAAGACTAATAGCCACGTGCTGACGTTATGCCATAAGACCTTTTCACTACATTTTCTTGTCAGAATTTGTTTGGCGTTTTTTGCAAATTTGGTATTCTAGACTAGATTAAAACAACACTAATACTTCCTCTGTGATAAGACAAGGATGTTGAGTTATGAAAACCACAAAAAAAAAAAAATGCTTTTGACCCTGTGATTTGTCTCAGAATAAGGATCCAAGTATCAGGTTATATTTAAGTTCTTTTCAACTTTCGTTAATTAACATAAATTCAACGATTATACAGCAACTTACTATATAGGATTTTTCTCATCTTTTATAAAATATATTTTGAAAATATATACAAATCTTGAAAATATATAAAAAATCTTACTAATCATAAAGAAGTGAAACAGTTCTCACGCAAAGTAATAAATTTTTTCACCATTATCATAATATTTCCTGTTTTAAGTAAATATTTAGTGTTAACACTTTCCCCTTATCCTAGAATAGTTACATATCTATTCTGTTACACAAGCGTTCATTCAAATCAAAGTATTCTTTATACAACGATATATGACATCTTTAAACCTTTACCGATTTGATGATTTTGCTCCTTTTCCTCTATAAGGAACTTTCTTTGCATTTATATGTATATGTATTGATAAGAGCAAACCATAAAGAAGTGAAATAGTTCTCACGGCAAGTATTAAATTTGTTTATTATTATCATAATATTTCCTGTTTTGAGTAAGTATTTAGTGTAAACACTTTCCCCTTATCCTAGAATATTTACATATCAATTCTGTTACACAAGCCTTCATTCAAATCAAAGTCGTCTTTATAAAACGATATATGACATCTTTAAAGCTTTGGCAATTTGATGATTTTGCTCCTTTTCCTCTATAAGGAATTTTCTTCGCATTTATATGTATATGTATTGATAAGAGCAAATCATAAAGAAGTGAAATAGTTCTCACGGCAAGTACTAAATTTGTTTATCATTATCATAATATTTCCCGTTTTGACTAAGTATTTAGTGTTAATACATTCCGCTTATCCTGGAATATCTACATATCCATTCTCTTACACAAGCCTTTATTCAAATCAAACTCGTCTTTATAAAACGATATATGACATCTTTAAACCTTTGCCAATTTGATGATTTTGCTCCATTTTCTCTGCATTTATATGTATATGTATTGATAAGAGCAAACCATAAAGAAGTGAAATAGTTCTCACGGCAAGTATTAAATTTGTTTATCATTATCATAATATTTCCTGTTTTGAGTAAGTATTTAGTGTAAACACTTTCCCCTTATCCTAGAATATTTACATACCCATTCTGTTACACAAGCCTTAGTTCAAATCAAAGTCGTCTTTATAAAACGATATATGACATCTTTAAACCTTTGCCAATTTGATGATTTTGCTCCATTTTCCCTGCCTTTATGTATGTATATGTATTGATTAGAGTTAGTGTTTTTTTTTGGTATTATTTCAGCTTGGCATATCTAAACATATCATTTGCTAATTATGTACCTGATGCAAGTAACTCTCTTTTTTATGCTAAAGTCATATTTTTATTGCATTTGCATTTCTCGTTATACTTGTAAAGGCTTAATTATCACTGAGTTTGCTTTGAAGCTCATATTCGTTAAATACATGTTTTATAACATGGAGTCTGTGTGTTGTGTTTGATATATTTTTCTTTTCTTCACATAAATAGTATAATAAGCCTTGAGGCATTCCTATACATTCTTTATAAGCAAAATATATATCAAATAAAACCACCAGTGCTTCTCTCATCCTTCTTACAGAGCGTTGCCTTTTATTTCGTTTTGTTTTGTTTGTGCGATATTTCACATCCCGTCTAACTTGCTACAATACATGTTTCCGTCAATGTTTGCTTTCAGTTACCAGCTTTTACACTTACACTAACGTAGTCAATGTTTATACACAATTTGTCCTTTGTCCTGCCATATTTTGGTTTCTATTCTGGCCGTGTCCGCCAGTTTGTGTTGTTATTTAACTCGTCTCGTTTCTTTAGTTATGTTCGCTAGCCTTCAAGTAATTTATACAATATTTATATTATATAGAAGTATATTCTGATCATGTTCTTTTCGCATTCTACTTTGATGCTTTTTGTTTTTAACCGCCTTCTCTCCCATCATAAAGCGAAGTGTATATTAGTTTTGTCATTTCGTTAACGGCATCATGAAATGTGTCTATAAGCATTTCTGGAGTATGTGTGTATGTATAAGTACGTTCTCGTGTAATATATCAGAATTTTTGTCGACCTTGTCCATAGGTCGGTCTATCTGTCTCCCAGCTGGCTCCGTCTTCGGGCGTTTGCTGATTTCTCCACTTCTCCTCGTATCTTCCGTTGTACATATATATACATATGTATATATATATATATATATCTGTGCATATATGTGTATATATACGCATATGTTGCGTCCATTCGTCGGTTCATGAGTTCGCCGATTTGCTCTTCAATCGTGTGTCAATTCGTTTGCTTCTTTTCGTGTATGGATCCTCCGTTAGATATATATATATATATATGCATGTATGTATATATATGTGTATAAATGTATATATGGATCAAAATTTTTTGTTGGTTGTATCCATTTGTTGGTCCATCTATTGACCGATTTATTCTCTCTTCGATCGTTTATCAATGGTTTTGCTTCCCTTCGTATATGAATCTTCCCTTTTATGCGTTTTCTTTGCATACTTTAATATGTAAATGAATTCTGACTAGTTTTCAAATTAAAGCCTTCTTTAATTAAACGAAATTAACCCTTCATTGTGTCGTCCTTTCTTACCGTTAGTTTGCTTGTTTGTTTCGTTGTTTGTCTAAGCCATTATTTGCTTTTTATTCTCTCATTTCCTCAAATTAAAGTTCTTAACAACTCATATCATGCTAGAGAATTAAATTGTCATCTGAAGTATTTAACCTCAAACCGTATCCGATAAACAATGGCTTACGCACACGTACACGGACACGCACACGCGCAGGCACAGGCACAGGCACATGCATACAAACATAACGCATACATAGCACATTAACATTACTTAAGCGAACAAGTTATTTGATTCGACATATCTGTTACACTTTAATTTGCACACAATTTCATGTTTCAAAACATTTACACCAAAGCAAAGACACTGAATAGGCAGCCGCACAAAGATATTGTAAACAGGAACGTCATTTATTGTCGTGTCTGTGTGCTCTTGTTGTGTGTGTTTATCTCTTTCTCTCTCTCTCTCTCTATGTGTTTGCCTGCGTGCGTGTTTTTGTGTGTGTGTGTGTGCGGGTGTGTGTGTGTGAATGTGTGTAAACATTAAGAACCCATTTTAGGCGCCTCAAAATACACATTGTCTACCAAACACGCACGCACACGTGCACAGTGACAAACTCATTTACAAACAGAGCAAAGGTAATACAATGGATATGCAACGAAAGCTAGTCAGTCAGTCACGCGGTCTGATATTTATAAAGGAGACGGTAAGAGAAAGGAAGGAGACTGAGTAAAGAAAAAAAAAGGTGTAAAGATTTTGTATCAATGTATGTTTTTTTTCATGTTAGAGGGATAAGCTAACGCACAATACCGTGTATTGTAAACACAAACGCAAACAGAATAATGACAACGTTGCCTGTTCGCTTACTAAAGCTATGGTAACGGTAACTAACTCATACACATTTGACAGATATTCACAATCTACGTGCGGTGATCGACTTGTAGATTGCACTTGTTAAGAAAAATATTTTCATCACACTTCCTTATAAGGTAAGGTGGTATTATTCCCGAAGATCTACAGAGGCCGTAGCCATCGCGATACTGAAAGTGTGCTGTATATCGCTGATGTTATGTGAACATCTGCCTAAAAGTGCCCGATGGCCCATAAGTTAAATGCAAAGCGTTAACCGCCCCCGGCCTACTAAACAGAGAAAGGATGTGCCCTTGAGTACTTAGCTCTACGGTGCTTTGAGATAATTAGAGGAAACCTTCCGAGCTTTCCGAAGACGAACATTTCGCCACCAGTAATTCTACTTAAGCAGCTTTTGTTCGACCAGCGTCCTCGTCGCAATAGTCCAAACTCTGGAGGGTGTGCGGCGAAACCCATCGTTGTATTTGAATTTTTCATATTTCTAAAATTTTCCATCCAATTTCTTTCCACAGACTTCCAACATCCAAAAAGAAATGTTTGCACAGCAACACCGTGCTCTCAACCACACTACTACCTCTCTGTACTTCTTCATGGATTTGTCCTAATCTCTCTAATTTTTCTCCAAAGACTTCCAATATCCACGAAGAAATGTTTGCACAGCAACATCTTACTGTCAAACACACTGCTACCTCTCTAATCCCAAAGAATTTACACTGATTTGTAGAAATTACGCTAGCCGTGAACTTCCATGCATAGTTGAGTGTATAGAAATGGAGTCTGAAAAGAGACATCTCGCAATATTTGGTACATGCTCACCATGGAAAGTCCACGTCTCGTCTAGGAGAACCATAAAGGTCCACTACTCAAGTTTTTTAAACTTAAAATTGGTCGTTTAAGATGAGTATTGCGTAGTATTCAGAGTTCCTTGCGCTGACAAGCTCTAACGTCTTCCTTTGGCCTACTGCGTTGACAACGCAGTTTCCATCTTATTTTCGACATCAGCTTGCGCGATACGTGGTTTTTATTCTCAATCCCAGAACATCATGTCTCATCTTTGTTGTTTTGCACCGTCATCTTTGACATAGATAATAGACCTTCTCTTTGATCGTGACATAGGAAGTTGTAGCTATCTCCCTATATAGACACAACTTAAACTTTTTGAACTTCTTCAGATGAAGTTTTCAAGTCAGACCATCCCAATTTTCAATTTTATTTTTGTATCCAGTTGCCTTTGCATGATTTTTCAAAGGATGGTGTCACTATTGCTTATGACTGCCTGTCCGCGATGCGAGCAGTATCCGGAAAATTGATAATGATGAGGAACACTTTTTTTTATTATTATTATTTTAACAGATTATCGCCCAAGAAGGGTATCTGGGTTCTTGGCAATGTCATGGCTGCTTAACTTATTCGGAGTTCTTTTGTCGTCTTACGGTTTGCGGTTTGAACATAAATAGTTCCAGAAGGATATCGACTGAATGGTTCTGAAATTCATCACCTATTGGCGAAATATTTTTCTATTTAGCTAAAGCTTTGTGAAAATCTCACCCATCCTAACTTACTTCTCTGGTCGAGGATTTTTTTTTTAGCTTGATTATCACATTTAGATGACAGCTGGCTACCTGGCCGGCAGCCTTTTAGGTTGCATCGTTCTTATTTTACCACCCTGTTGTCTACTCCTCCTTTAGCTGCTAGCGACAAATACATGGGTAATCAATATGGGTGATGCGTTGTTTGTTTGACCACTGGATTCAGGCGACAGTTGCCACCCTTGCTCTAGTTTCGCAACACTAATGCATACGAACTATAAATGAGCCGCTATTTTAAGAATGTGAAAAACAACTGGCAAATGAAAGCTTGTTTTTTATAGTCCCAGATCTTAGTTGACCAATGTCGCCTGAAGGAAAAGTTTCAGAAAATCTGTTTTGCGGCGGAATAAATGGTAATTGTAGCCTTGGCTTTTTTTGTCCCAATTTTTTTCGCTCATTCCTAAACTGTTTCCAATGAAAATGACTTCGCTTCGCTTTTTGTCCTTTCCCGTTACAAAC
>CCAG010023840.1:0-27090 GCA_001077435.1 Glossina morsitans morsitans | reverse complement strand
GTTCGTATCGCAAGATCGTAATGTCGTACAAAACACGCTATGTCCTTTGTTCCAATAACAACGAAAACGCCATGCATGGATCCTAACCGCATTTCAATGGTAGTAAAATTTTATAATTGAACTAAATCGGAACTTCTACGTAAGAAGTTCCAATTTTCCTCACATAAATGTAAACGTCAGAAAAAAAAAAAAGAAAAAAAAACTAGAAAGATGATTTTTGTTTTGCATGAAATGGACAAGATGTTGAACAGAAAAAGAGCGTTTTGCTATTATGCCCAAGAGTTTTAAAAACAAAGCAAAATATATACATATGCACATATATAAATTTTATAAAAAAAAAATCAAAATTCAGGAAATTTTTTAAAAGTGAAATAATGAGTAAAATAAGCAAGTTTACAAAGTCTGCCACGCCCAACCCTTTGAAAAGGTCACTTAAACATTAGTTGGTGCTTAAAGAAAAAAAAAGGAAAGTTTTACAAAAAGAAAGAAAGCAATAAAGAATACCCGGTATCTCCCGAACCAGCTAGCTTGGCAGAGACATGTGCGTCTGTCTCGAACAGCTTCAAATCTGTTTCAAATGGCACTTAAGCGTGGCCCTAAAAAACAAGAAGCAATAAATTTCGGAATTCTACATTGAGAGAGACAGTGAAGATATACAGACCCATTTTTTTAATTATATTGGTAACGAATAAGACCAATAGAAGGCTATTATTATTATAAGAATTTTTATAACGCTAAAAACGATTCACACGGGCAATATACTTTTGATCTTAGAGCTAGATTTGGAAAACCAAAGTTAAGTCATCTAATCGAACTCCTGGAATGTACCGACGAGCTTACGCCTAGCTTTAGCACACAAACATTCATATTTGGATGCACACAAAAATATCTCCTCTTTACAATGGGATCGTTGATCAAAAGTAGAATAATCTATTGTTATGCCACAAAGATGGTCAAGGACAAAATCTTTTTCATTCAATCATACCAAATATAAATTAGTTATACTTTAAAACGCCATACATTCATAGCCATTCACTAAAAAATAAATTCAATCGTACACTTTGAAAGTCAAAACATTAATTGAATTTGAAATATAAAAATTATATTGCAAATTAAAATTGCAATATAAATACAGATGATGATGTGCAGAAGGTTCATTAAACAATTAGCTTTTCAAACCAGTTCAACCTTATTGACGACACAATTTTTGTCGAAACGCAAACAAATGTTAACCTAATTCTTAGTTATATAAACATATGATATTAAAAGAAATTTAGAATTCCTATACGCGCATCGATTTGAAAGTTAAAAAGGACAAGAAAAGACATGGAGCTAGGCTGAGCGGTGGGCGCACGATCGGTAAGTGCTATGTCTTTATCGACTTGGCACTTACTATAGCTACGGCCACACTGACTCGATAGTTGGTCTTCTTTATTAATTGGCTATGCAACAGTCCAAGTAGATATCCCTCGAAGTAAGCATGTATACCCCCCAAGAGCTGTCAACTAAAACAATCACAAATGCACGCAATGACCCTCCAGTTTTAACGCGAAGACTGTGATTGATTGGCTTTAGGCGACTTCTATCAGGCAGCTTCCATCGCGTGGCTTTAATATACGCAACAGTGATTGACGTTTTGAATTACGCTCACAAGCATGTACCTTACAGCGAAAGATGGAAAATTTGTGGATTCAGGTATCTTCTGCTTGTATTTGCATCCAATTCAGAAAATGTTGCACTCCCACTTGTTGCGACGCCACAAGTTGTTTCTACAATTCATAGCTTCATAGATTTCATAGACTCGCACAAGTTGGAGGCCTTCGATTCGTTCACAGACTTAGGCGTTCTCTTTGACAATAGGTTGCGTTTTAACTTGCACATTGAGCTCTCGTTAAGCAAAGCTAGGTCCGCACTTGTTCTTATAGAGAGGTGGCCCAAGGAGCTTGATGATCCTTACATTACCAAAATACTGTACATGTGTTTAGTTAGACCTATACTCGAGTATGCCTCTGTTGTTTGGTCTCCTTCATATAGGTACTATGTAGATTCAATTGAATCTGTTCAAAAGCAATTCTTGCTGTTTGCCCTTAGGAATTTGGGGTTGGGATGCTTCTCTTCCCGCCTATGAACATAGGTTGCTCCTGTTATCCTTACCGTCTCTTGAAAAACGTAGATGTGTTCTTGGCGTTCGCTTCGTAATCAAAGTAATAAATGGTGCTATTGACTCGCCGTCATTACTTGGAGAAATAAGTTTTCATGTCCCTAACCGTTTCTCTAGGCACTTTATCTTGGTTAAACTTAGTCAGTGTAAATATAATTATGAACTATTTAACCCGCTCAGAGTTGTTTGCGAGAACCTAAATGACGTCTATCACTTATTCTCATTATCGGACTCTTTAAAGTCCATTAAGCGACATTGCTTAATACACGTGATTTACCTATGTCGTACCTGAACTAGCTTTTAACAATAAATAGTCATTATGATATATGAAAATTAATTGATGTTAACTATTATCGGTTGCCAACCTTATGCATGTTTGCGATGGCTTAGGGGTTCATTTGCAATGTGGTCCTATACCGGTTGTGGGTGCTAGTTGTGTACATGTTTTTTTCTTTTTTCTTTTTTCTTCTTATTTGTTTTATTGTACTAATACTAAGTTTTAATATTAATTAATTTAAGATTTACTTTAAGAGTCAATTGAACTCGACTGTCATTTCTTTTAGTCGAGTTTCATGCATAAGTGGACTAAGTAAATAAATAAATGAATAGCGCCGACACCATTACATGACATCATCAAGATGGAAAATTTAAAAATTTTTTCAAATTTGGGGCTATTTGCCAAAAACGGTTTACTTAATATTTAGTTCCTACATTATTTTTCTTACAGTACTTTCTTGTACGGTATTCACGTTACTCGAGTGTGGCAAGCATTCAACTTTCTCAAAGCATTTATAATCCTTTTACATTAAAACGTAACGGCGTCACAGATAAAACACCCGATATAAGCTTTTTATTAATCTGCATTTCTTTGGATTTTACAAATGCAAATGAACAAATGAAAATTCTTCAGTGTTGGGCAAACCTGCGGTCTTATTTAGATTATTAGGTTATTTTTTAAATTTAAATGTTTTTAGAAGAAGAAAACGATAATAAATTGTTGATTGATTGACGACTCTAGAAAAAAAGCTACAAATAGATGATGTAAACATATAAACATTGAAACGAATATTTGTAATGGCAATGACTATTATTATCTTACTTAATTGCAAGTAACTGTGTTCATTAAATGTAATTGGGATTTTCTCTATTAATTAAATGAGTTAACGCTTTATCCTGAACATTAAAATTGAAACTCTGCTGCGAATAATCAATGAACAATATCTTTAATCGAGACAATTTATCAAGTTCGCGGACGCGGATGCTATAACATTCATGTGATTTTGCATCACAATCGCAATGAAAAGTTCAAGTTTTAAAGCAAATTATTTTTATTTAATTTTATATAACATTAATATTATATATTAATAACAATTAGATGAAAAATTGGACCTGTATCATCTTGGATGTTACGGTATTCATGACATATGACAATTATGACATTTATATTACAAAATATTTTTAATCAAATTTCGGATAACATTATTACTTTTAAAATAAATGGACTGTCATTTTTGCACGTCACTGAAATTTTTACTGCGTGTGCACGTATTCATGTAATATACAAGCAACAAGTGTATCGCCGCCACGGAGATAGTTGTGCATCAACATCGGTCACTGCTACAACAACTTTTTTGATCGCTATAATCGTTAGAACAATCACCACAGCATACGTTTCGCTGCCATTCCCTAACGGTTTTTTTTTTGTGTATATCTTACACTTCTAAAAATGTAATAATTTTTAAGCAGTCGGTATATATGCATTTAGAATTTGCTTTGTTTTTATTTAAGAAAAGAAACTTTCCTTTTTGAGCTTCACGCGAAGGATATTTAAGTAAAAAATGTATTATTATTATTATTATTATTATTATTATTAAAATTTTAGACTAATAAAATAAATTCTTAGACTAAAAAAGAGACATTGAGCACTAGCAACATAGGCTATCGGCTCTAATTTATAAAAATGTACATTAGATATTAAGCCTAGTAGTTTTAGTATAGTAATATATTGAATTGATATTCTGTTCTGAAACTGATTTTAGAATGTCCAAGGGGTTAATCGTTCCAAATGCAATACTTCTAGCCAAGGAAAAGATAAGGCAGTCGCAGACAATGTGCTTTATAGTAAGAATTTGTCCACCATTGCATATCGGGGAGGAAGACTTCTTTAAAATCCATTGGTGAGTTGCAATTGTATGACCAAGACGAATTCTCGAAAATGTTTGGATCTTGATTTTCTCACCATTTGTTGGATATAAAGGTGAAATTAATTGAGGGTTAATAGAAGAGCAGTATTGATGATGGTATCGTACATTTCCTTCTGTAATTTTCTATTTGACTTTACCTCTAATGTATCTTTGAAGATCCAATTTTTCCACGACATCATCCATAATTAGAGGTGCAGAAGCAGCATACTTTGCCGCTCGATCAGCCTGCTCATTTCTCAGTAAACCGATATGAAGAGGAACCCACAACTTTTTAATTTTCCCGCCGGGTGATGTAATTATATTCCTTAATTTGTTGATGGTACTCCTTCTCGAAGTCGAAGGAAGAAATAGTTTGTAATATAGACAAACTATCAATAACAATGATGGTTTTGAGTTTGTTTTTATTGGGAAAAAATTTATTTTTTATATTTGTTCTATAAATAAAAAAGCATTTGTTTTCTTGTGTGTTTATAAATATTAAAATACCTTAACTATTTTTTTTATTGAAAGAGGCCAGTAGGCTATCGCGGCCTGAAAATGAAACATCGGGGTCTGCCATATAAAATCGCGCCCCGGCGGAAATCATTTGTTAAGCGCGAGATCGTTTGTGAAATGGCCCTGGGCATAAGGTCAGGCCAGTAAGTTCAATCAGCAGTAAGTTTCGTGTGTCTGCCTTCATAAGGATTTTAGCACGTAAATTTCCTCAGTGCAATCGTCTATGGATTGTCTGTGGGATAAATATAGAAATCCCCATTACTACCGAATTGGCTGCTTTTCATGCGTTAACCCTTTTGGATCCCCCGACCTTTTAATCTTCTTCTTCTTATCTCTTCACTCCTCGTTCTTTTATACCTTTTCGTCTACATTTGACGAGCAACTCTGTAATCCTTGAAATTAGACATAGCTAATATCCAACTGAACAAATGGAAAGAATCACATACTGTGAAATGGCGAACGTGACGTGTAGCTAGTACCATTACAGACGGTAGAGTCGGAATTAATAGTAAAAAAATAGCGTAGGTAATATTTGGCAAAGAACTCCGAGAATTATCCAGGAACAATCCAGGAACTCTCGGTGTTATTACTTGGAGTTAAGAAACATTCAAAAATATTTGGGATTAATAAGGCGTCAAGATCTCATCTTTTACAAATATTTTCAATAATTTTGGTGAATGCGGCAATAATACCTACATCAAGTATCAGAATACGAATAACACGCATATGCAGAGCCACCATTCATATATTTTTGAAGTAGTGTATTATTAATTGCAGAAGATCCGCTTCTCTGCTTGCGTCATTACGACTGTGTAAAGGGCACTGACTGCTTTAACCATAATAGTATATCACCGCCAATCTAGTTCGTTTCACATGTATCTTTTTTGTAAAATCAAATAGCAGTAGTAAGAGAGGAAACGCAAAGAAAGCAGAGAGATATGAGAGTTTGTCCGATTAATATAAGAATATATTCGCCGGTATATCATTTAATTCATATCTTGATGGTATCCTTTTGGCGCAGCTACATTTATTAAGAGAAATAACCATTCTAAAGCAAGGTTAAAAAAAAAAATTTAACACAGAAATAGTTTTAAATTGAAAGAAACCAACAATGATACGATTAGTCTTCAAAGCCATGATTTTCTTTCAGATCCGGAGTCTACAAGGTGTCGATGCTAGCCCACGCCGTTACAATAAGATCCCTGTTTCAAAGGGATAAGGAAAAAATTCCTACCAAATTGAAAGTTTACAGGGTCTCTTTCGAGCCTGCTAGCGCCTGCTATTACGTTACGTAACGAATCTCATCAAACTAAAAGCCTATATTTCTTTTCGTGACAACAGTCTATAAAGTCACAACTAAAAGTAAAAAATTGTACGACCCTATGCAGCTTCTAAGGGATTTTGTAACATCGAATCAGAAAGCAGTATACGAACATTCGACATTGAATCGATCATGGTTAAAGGTCCATCAACTCCCATTAGTGAATCGAAGAGTAGATTGTGTAAAGAGGTCTAGCTCTTCGAAACAATAAACTGGAGGCTGAAAATTGTTGGAAGTGATGTATAAATTGACGGATAAAGAAGAAAGAAAAAGAAGAAGCAAGAGAAAGAGAAAACAAAAGAAAAAGAGGAAGGAGAATGGCGATCAGTCTTAAAACTTTTGGTGGCAACCGTCAACAAGTCGGATTCTCGAAGGCAGCACCACTTGAAAATGCAATCGTTAAAATATACAGATCGAAGACTGAAGGAAGTGTTGACACTTACAGTGAATTAGAATCTGCATTTTTACTGATTTTTGGTTATGATTTACTTTTTTCATTATTAATGAATATCTTTTTCTTTTTTGCATTTAGAAAATGTGGTATATGTCAGAGAAAAGTGTAGTAATATGCTAATTGCATAGCTTTGAGTATAGCTTAGAGAGTAGTCTACATGTGTGGTAAAGTTGTTTGGTTCTAAGTTATGTATAAATATGTGGCTATTACTTGAAAACTACAAAAAAACAATATGATAAATATATAAGAAAAGGAATATGAAAAATCTGTTGGTATTAACAACACTGGAACGGTGTATACTCGCTGCTGCTGATGATGATGTTGATATTGGAGATAATGAAAAAGTTATAGATGTGTTCACTGAAGCTAATTACCCTTACTGTGTGCTTGTACAACATGAGGGGAAGAAAGGATATTACAGATAATAAACGATGCGTCGTTTTCTACACCCGCTGCAGTTAACGTCTGTTTAACTAATTTACATCTATCTAGGAATTTATTGGTACGCCTTTTTTGATACTTTTAAGATTTTAAAATTAGTGCAATTTTCGTATAAACAAACAAGCAAGTGTACTCACTCCCTCTATTTACTCCCCAACTTAAAATTCTCTACGTGTGAATCTTACCGTTACTAATACGGAACACGTCTGCTTGACGGCAGTATCCCCCAGAAAGGCAATATTCGTGTCAAGACTGGCAGCTGACACCACTGAGGTTAGCATAAAAAGTTATCTTGCTGCAAAAGTCCTATCTGCCAATTTGAAGCGTGTTAACATTTTCAAATTGGCTTCATCTTAAGGTGGAGCTATTTCGTCTTTTAAGAATATAGAAATTTTGTTAAAAAAACCATTGTGGCCAGTTGGATCATTAACAAACGAATTCACTCCTCGGGACCGTGTCCGTAATACTAATTCGGTAGTTCTTCTATCCTCAAAAAGCTACATGTTTCTTCAGACCCAGTAACATTCATTTACCAAAATGTTGGTGGCCTAAGCTCAAAAACTTGCTTTATTTTTCTAAATTCAGTAAGCACAGAGTTTTCCTGCTTGGCTTTCAATGAAACCTTGTTAAAGCCTGATTTGCACTCATTGGAACTTTTTTACAATGCTTTCCAGGTTATAAGAAAGAATCGATTGGAACGCACTGGTAGTGGTATTTTAATTGCCATATCTGCAGTAGTCCCATCCTATTCGTTTTAATTTCCTACTTCTCCTGACGTTGAATTTATTGCCATTCGGATGAAAATTACCAGTGAACCGTTATATGTAACGTGATCCTATATTTCCCCAAATGTGAATATCTCTATTTTATGACGTGGCCGAAAAGTCTAAAGCTGCATGTCAAATCCCAGTTTCTCAAGGAAAAATAAACTTCCCAGAAAATTAATGAAAAGTGGTTCTGGTTACGACTGTTTCGCCTATCCTGCTGCAAGGCATAGATTTTATTACCTTAACCACCAATGTTATTGCGAATACCTTCAGTTGATAAAATCCTCACTGCTTGTTAATCCTAAATATTTTTATAAGTTTCTCAACTCCAAAGGAAAAATCTCCATATATTCCTCCCAAGTTTGTTTCAATGGATCTGAGTCCTCTGATAATATTAAAACCGCGAATCTCTTTGCTGAATACTTCCGACGAACTTTTTGATGTTCTAGTTCCGACTTAACTGTCAACTATCCGTATTTGATAACTAACTCGGTTTTGATTCCTAACTTGTTCATTTCAGAAAATGATGTTTTAAATCTCTAAAATATAGTTGTGCGCTTGGAATTGATGGAATTCTATCTTGTACACTTAAATCATACTATGTAGTGTTATTACAATGATTTTTAATCTTGAAATCTGGTGTTTTCGCTTTGTGTAGAAAGAGTAGTTTTCTTACTCCAATTCACATATTTGGAAATAGATATCTACCTAAATTGTATGAGAGAATTGTTATCCATCATTTAGCTTTTGCTATCAAATGTTATATTTTTCCATTCCAGCATGGCTTTCGGAAAGGAAAATTGATTGTTACGAATCTCTTAGAGTTTACTTGCTATGTGTTCAAGACTTTTTTTAGTGGCTCTGGCACCGATGTCGTATATAATCTACGCCTCTGGCTTCCCTTTCTAGTTAGTGAAATGGGTAACCTCTTATCTTCATAACAGATCATTCAGCGTTTCGTTTAATTGCATCACCTCGGATGAATTTCCCGTGACGTATGCAGGTCCTCAAGGCAGCCACTTAGGAGCCCTTTTATTTAATTTATACATTAGTGATCTCTCCTCAGTGTTTAAATCCATGCAGATCTTAACGTGTGCTGACGATGTTAAACTGTTTACAGTCTTCTCCTTGGAATCGTAGTCGTGTTAAGTTCACATTGACTTGAATAATTTTATTACATGGTGCTGCTTAAATTTTACGAAATTAAATCTGAAGATATGCAAGAAGCTTTCTTTCTTAAGAAGAAAGCCATTCAATTCTGAGTATTTCATTGATTAACACAAGTTGGAAAACATTGAATCGTTCATCGATTTAGGGGCTCTATTCGACCAAAGATTACATCTTTATTCTTCTCTTTAAGCAAAGCTAAGTCCGCGCTTGGTTTCATTGAGAGGTGGTTCAGAGAGCTGAAGGATGCTTACGTTAGATAAAAGCTATACATGTGCTTAGTTAGATCAATACTTATATTGCGTGGTCTCCTTCTTATATTAGTTAATTAAGGGTATCCTTCTTTATTAAGTTAATTAAGGGTACTATCGATTCATCTACATTACTTGGTGAGATAAGCTTTAATATCCCTAACCACTTCTCTAGACACTTTGTTAATGTAATAAATTGTAAATATAATTGTAAGCTGTTTAACTCGTTCAGAGTTGTTTTCAGAAACCTATCTGTCACTTATACTCTATATCAGATCTTTCAAAATCTATCAAAACAACTTTGCTTAATGCGCGCGATTTGCCTATTTAAACTAGCTTGTAACCTTAACATATCCTTAGGATTCGAAAATTAATTGGTGTTGTTTACTGTACCGGTTGTCAAGCTTTTGCATGTTTGCGATGGCTTAGGGGTTCACTTGTCATTTGTTTTTGTACTGGTTGTGTACATGCTTTTTTCTTCTTCTTTATGTATGTATGAATAATTAAAAATTTTTTTCTTTACTTCTCCTTATGTACTTTATACTAGTTTTTAATGTTAATTAGTATAAGATTTACTTTTAAGAGCCAGTTGAATTCGACTTTTAATTAATTTTACTTGAGTTTCATGTGTAAGTAAATAAATAAATAAATAAATAAAGATCTTCCGATATTATATTGACAACCCCAAATTGCTCAACACTTAGCATAGAGAAAAAAATTATTAAACGTCAATTTAAACATGCGCCATGATTGCAGCTGATTTTTAGACTTACACGGCCTACTCACGTTACGGCTTACTTACTTACGTTGTCTGACAGACCCCTTTAACAAATATTTCCGAACTAGACTACACTAAATCAGTTAAACGAACGACTATACGCAAACTTACCACTGAACGCGTCCTTCCGTTTTCGAGACCACGACGTTTGGACTCTATGAAATATAAAATAGCGAAAACTGTCCATGGAACAAGTTCAAAAATTCATTGGTTTAATTGGTACTAACATAGGTACATACTAGCACAGAGGCATATAATAGGTGTATACCTATGGCAGCAGAAACAAGGAGCCCATTCCACTCAATTTTCACTGATGCCCTTAAGAATAAGAGTAAAATTCTTTCTTAGGACGACAATGGTATTCAAACGCTCGAGCAAATAAAAGAAAGTCTCGTCTCTAAAGTTTCATTTAATAATTTTCATAGAAAAGCCCACAACTTATATTGTCATTTGATGCATCAAATATAACTATTGCTGAAGTTATTCAGCCAACTTTTGATCGCGAAATTTTGACTATATTCGCTTGCATGTCAGACGCCTCCTTGAAGGAAGAAATTTTGCAGTTTTCACAGATCATAAACTCTCCCACGAGGATTGGAAATCGAATCAGTCACACGGTCAGACCTAAATTTGGAAGCACTCTATGACGAACAACAGAAAGATGCAAATTTAGACAATCTAACTAAGAATAAAACCTAAAAGTATAAATTGTTTAACATCTGTAACTTCAAAATTTGGTGTGAAATAACAGGTCGTAATCCATGACCATATGTATATTCATATTTACGTAGTTTTTGATAAAACACCATCTTTGCGTGTTCACCAGGCTAGAAGCTCCGAAAACGAGTCTTTGAATATGGAAAAAGTTTTAGTATCGCAAAGTATATGTTTAATGGTAATTGCAAATTGGAGGAGTAGGTTTTTTCAACATGATTATATTCCAATAGCATGACCAAGGCGAATTTTTGCAAATGTTATTATCTTATTGATTGAGTGATTGCACTGTGCATTTTTTGTCAACTTTCTTTTTGATTTTTTTGTAGTGCATTTTCGAATCTGCATTCAAAATTTGAGTGCAGTGTAGGGTGTCTCCCGTACGTAGGAGCAAGATCATAGTGTTCAATTGAGCCCAACGATTGGGAAGTTGTCTGAACACATTTGTTTTTCTTCTTTTTTTTTTAGTGAATTTATTATTTACTGCAAATTCAAAAAGATATATCACTGCTACATTTTTTTATCATTTTCATGAGAATAGCTTCACTAAGAAAGCCTTGGTTTTTAAATATCCACAAGATACCCATTATGAAGTCATGCAAAACAGAAAACAATTTCTTTGAAAATAGATTGCGATCTTAGTCCTAAAGGAACAGGATGCGATCTAAATAGATAAATGAATATATTCACGTAAAATTGGTGTTTTTTCAATTACAATTATTACAAACGCCTTATTCTTTCTTCTCCATTGCTTTACCACCTGCTTCTCGTTCTTCATTTTTGTTGGAAGCATTTTCGTCCTTGGAACGAAGAGGAGACATGGATACACCTGCTGGTAAAGCTTTCTCCAAGGCCTTAACAAAATCTTCTAAATTTCCGGCATATGCAGCAGCGACGGCGTCGGGCGTCAGTTCGAATTGGGATATCACCGGGCCTAATTGTGCAGACTGCAAAGCATTAGAGAAAAGCGATAAGGCCTGTTGAAATTGTGGAGATGCAATAGTATCTTTGATTTGCTGTTTCTTATTTTCATCGGCGTCCTTAATTTCGGGTAGGTGCACGGAGAGCAAATTAACGCGTTCCGGATCAGAAATGATATCATTGATAGCGTCCGAGCCGACTAGGCCAGTGGCTAAATCAATGTTTAATGAGCGTCCGGAGCCAGCTTCGGGTGAGAGGTTGGATAAGTACGAATGGAAGGCGTTGCTGTTTGTAAAAGTGTTGGAATTTTTCTTACCCCCAATTCCAGTATTATTCGAACCGGGTCCACTTCCTCCAGTGCCCGTACTGCTGGCAACAGAGGAAATAATCTTATTATTTTTCGACTTAGAAGCGGAAGGTGTACGAGGGCTTGCATTTGTAGCATTGTCCGATGTGTGCAACGCTGCAGCACCACTAAGGGCATTGTTACGACTAGATGGTGTACGAGAATTGTCTGAAGAACGGCTGCTAGCAAAGAAATTTACATTAGATTATTTTTAATTTTTTTTATAATATCACAAACTTCATAGAGCCTAGCAAAGAACTGAGACCACCCATTTGCCCAACGCCGCCAAACAGTTGCATCAACTGCTGTTGCGACATATTATTTAGCATGTATTGCAAATCGCCACCGTCTTGACCACTACGAGAGGCTGAGGGAGGATTATTAAGAAGCTCGTTAACACGGCGGCAATATTCCTCATCCTTATCAGATTTAGGTTCTTGCATCCAAAAGAACATGCGGCGAGACGATGTTTTGAATTTTAATACATACACACGACCAGTTTTGCATTGTTCAACTCGCTTATATTCAAAGTCGTCGGGGAAAACAATTAAATCATCCTCAACCTATAGAAAAGATATACTTCTTGAACAGAATTTTTTGTTGGACTTGCAGAGCTTTACTTTTCCCGTAGTACGATCTTTCCAACAGAAGTGCATTAAACCGTCGTCACCTTGTGTCATATAAACCAATCCTTTTCGTGTGTCGGGATGGACCATCTTGCCAACCAAGTTCATTCGACCGGCTCGAAATTCCACTAAGTTGGAACCGCTGTTTCCCGTGTTACTAAGTCCGCCTTGACGACCAAACATCTTTTAAATTTGTTTTTGATCCTTTTTTTATTACGAATTCCAGAAACAGTAAATTTTTGATGATGAACGTTTTCTTTGACCTTTATTTTATAGTATGACTGGGCGATTTCCAATTCAGTGTTGCATTTTACAATATAAACTTATATATGTATCTACATTAAATGCTAAACATAATGCTTGCGTTATGCATTGTGCATGGCTCATGAACTGTCAAACTAAAGTTGATCGTGTGTATTTGTAAGTAGTTGAACATTAATTTGCCGTGCGTTGTGCGCTAACACGATAATTTGTTCGTATCTCGTTTGTGGTAAACAAAACATAACACACACACTGACGTGTTTATAAAAACAAAACGATATAATATAGTTTTGTGGGTTGTGAAAAATTTCCAGAAAGAAGAAAAAATTAGGTAAAATTAAAAGTTAAACTAGAGTCGACAAAGAAAATATACTACATTTCGGGTTTTTATCATAATTGAATACTATATTCCGTTGCTTTACTACAAATGGATGGGTATATTTTTATAAAAGAAAATTTATATTTTCATTATATTTACATTTCAGTAATTTTTTATGTAAATACATTTCATTATCATTCATTCATCATCATTGGTTTCTTGTTGATATAATATTTCAAAATATCACAAAGCTGAAGGACTTTTAATTGTTTGACGTCAATATAGCATCGCTTTTTGTATATAGGGCTACGATGATAACGCTCCCACATCATTCCTGTTATCGTAATCCAAATAATTAAATCATCGCCATGAATTTGCTTTTTAGCTCAAGTGTTTCCTATTAACTCATTAGGGGTTGCTAATTACTTGTAAATATTATATTATTAACTATAATGCGAACTTACCAGGAATAACTGAAATTGTTTTCTGCTTGCAAAAAAATACTTTTTTTTCCATTTCCATTTTTTCGTATTTAGCTTCAAGACCATTACATTTCAAAGAAATTTTTTATCCTTTCAATTTTGTACCTTTTCATAAGGGTTTCCGTAAATAAACGCTAACCATGTGATATGCGTTAGCAATGCAAGCAAGCTGTATATTCAATTGATTTTTCGTTATGCGTCAGTTAATGGGACTAACGCATAACGCAAGCATTGTGTTTGCATTTAGTTTGTGGAAACATAAGCTAAGCTTCACTGTGTCCTAGCCAATTACATCGCAAATTAAAAACTCTGGTAGATTTTTATCAGCAAAAAAATTTCATGCCTCTGGTAATATCCTTCGTCGTTTTCGCGAGACGTTTTTCTCGTTCATTGTCTGCAACGTACAATTTTCTTTTGTCGACAGTGTTATTAACATAGAAAAACTTGTGAATAGATTATTTCAAGATTTCGTTTATTCTCGCACCAAAATTGTGGTATTTCATTCGGGCTATCTTTTTTAATTAAAATTTAAAGCAACCTTCAAAAAATGAGTAATAAAGGGTTTGGAAAAAACTCGTGTTCAATTTAAGCTCTAGCAATATTGACTACGAAGAAATGTAAGGTAAAGATGATTTGTAATTTTTATTTTTGTATATACTGAAAAGTTATACAAGCAATTGTTTTATTTTTCATTTTAAAGTCGACTTGCAAGGCCTCAATTTTTTTCGTTTTTAATTTCTTGGTTACATCTACGGCTTCGTGTGGTTCAATAGATTGATGTGCGCCTATCCTAAGTTTGGTAAGGGAGGACAACGACAACAACAAATAACAATATAAAATTTTCGCCTGAAAGTGGAAGAGTAAAAAAACAAGGAGCCGATTATTTCATGAAAACGCAGCAGTGTAGCAGCTGGAAAGAGTAAACAATCAGTGAGCAGTTTCTTTTCGTGGTCAAAAGATATTTAAAGCAACAAAAGTGTTACTCGAAACAAACACACTTAAATTAAGGAAATTGGAAGGCAAAAGTGGGTAAATCGGCATCGTTCATAACCCTGCTATACGATTTATTTTCGTTTTATTCAGCAGAAGTTTAATTTTATTTCATTGGCGAATTTTATATCACAGTAGTCATTGACTTTTTGTTGTATGCGCGTAACCTTACTGACTGAGTGACTGCTGTGCGCAGAATAATAATTTTTTTATGTGTATTGGCTGCGCTGATTTTTTAGAACTTAAATAATTCTAATAGTAAATGACCGCAGTGAGAATTATCATTTGTGTAGTAAACTAAGATCTATAAAAAATTTTATATGCTATTTTAAATAATTGTTTCGTGTATTTTGGTTTGGTTCTTGCCGTTTTTAGCGCCTTCTTGGATAATTTGAAACGTATATGACCTATTAAATATGGAAGCGACTTGCAACAGCGAAACACCTCTTCGCGCATGCGTGTTCGATGAAGAAACTAAGCAGTTACGTATGCCGAAAACATACCGCTCCACTGGAGAATCCCTAAATCATACGGTTTCTAATTTGTCGGTAGATGCCGTTGCTTTTGTACCAAATGTATTACAACATCAGCAACAGTCGCGAATTCAAAATAACTATTCTCAGAAATTGCCACATCAAGAGCAGCAACAAACATACGGCAGTAGCGGGCATTACAGTCATTCCCAGCTGCAACATCAACAACAGCAACATCATCCAGTAATTGCTTTAGGGTCTGTTCAAAATCGGCTTAGAATCAATAATCATATTAATAATGTGGGTGAACAAAGCCCTGCTCTTTACTATCAAAATCGACACTCGCAGCAGCAAAATCACCAACATCAGCTTTCCAACCATAACAATCACAATCAACAACGGCAGCATCAACAACATTACAATTATAATAAATATGATAGCAATCAAGGTTACCAACAATACAATCATAACAATCATCACCAAAACCATCATCGTCATCAACAGCAGCAGCAACAAGCGATCAATAACGAATCAGGTGCTTCACCGGAAGGTGCGAACGATATGGAAAATATAGCTCTGGACTATTTGCAGACTGTAATTCATTGTCTCAACCAGAACCCTGGTCAATTTGATGCAATTGCTACGCGTTTTCTTACCATATTCGAAGGTATGGAAAACAATACATTCGTACTGTCAAATGCTATGGAGGATATATTTAATGAATCGATCAAGAACCCCAATTTTCGTTACATGGGTGCTAAACTATATAATCTTTTGCACATGCTAAATCCTCGGAAAGATTCTCTTTTTCACACCTTGCTAAAGTGCAAGTTAGATTTTCACCAAAATGAAGTGAAAGAATATATAAAGACTAATCAGCAAAATAAAGTACGTGAGACTGCTCTCTTTTTAGCTGAACTGTATATGCAATTACGTGGTGAGGAATTCCGTATACATCTTATAGCTGAAAATATTGTATATTCGTTGAAACAGCTGCTGTCTAAAGAAAACGCGGACAATGTGCGTTGCATATGCTTAACTTTAAAGTTGGCCGGCTATGATTTGACTGCTGATTGTCCAGACGACATGAAGGAAATCATCGTTGAGTTGAATGCTATAAATAATAGGTCACCAGGTAAATATCCGTTAGCGGCTAATGTCATTTCCCTTGAGAAAAACAATTGGGGTAGGAAGATATCCGGCTCTGAATCGCCCGTTGAAGGTAATAAACTTTTGGAACCACCCCGATCTAGTGATGATCCTGTCTTTTATGGTCCTGACGGCAGTGTCATTACTGACGAAGAATGTGAATTTTTAACGACTAGTGCTAATGGTATTCCTGGATCCATTGATAACGACGAAATCGATAATGATTCTGACGTTGATCTTGATCCTGAAATGGACGAAGAAACTGAGCACGCCTACAAAGAATTTATTAGACAAAGTGCCAATTCATAGGTAGTTTGATATAGACGGCCGTCTCTCATTCGCTATTTGCGTACAAGTGTGTAGAAAAATTGAGCACAGAAATTACAGTTTACTATCCAATATTCTGATTTTTTGTTTGTATTTGATTTATCTGTGTCTTCGGTTATTTCACCTATTTTCAATTAGAACCGTCGAGTGTTTGTAGTCCTTCGTTTCTTGTCTAATCGCCTTTTTCACTGTCTGAAATCGAGTTCCTTTAAACTATTGTATATCCCTTTTTGTTTGTCTAGTTGTCCAAATTATTTTTCTTTTATTTTCATTTTCAGAAGAAAAAATTTTTGATTTACATATGTGCGTTATATATACCTGAGATCAAAAACTTGTCCGAATTTTTAAATCTTTTTGTAAAGGCCATAAAACAATTACTTTCTAAAGAAACAGAAAAGAAATATGATCAGCCAAACTGCTTGATAATTCGGAGCGTGTTCAGGGAAGCTTTTGTATTTTGACAAGCATTGTAACTTGTAAATAGCTTTGTCCGTGCATGTTTATTAACAATAAAACAAAATGAATATCGCTGCTGCTCTAAAATTAAATATATTTTACCTTCTTGTTTTGGTAATCATGGTTATTTAATTTTTTCTTACCTTTTCATTCATCGCGTAACATTAGGATAGTTTTTAAGTTTTAGAACACAAATAAATACTCATCGATGGTTCCATAATTATTATTCAGCGCGAAGTTTTGGTTTGATATAGTAAATTGAAATGAAGTGTTATACTCTATTCAATTCAAAGGGATAGCAATGGAAAGCGAGGTAAATAAAGATATATGCGAATAAAAAAATTTATATAAACGAAGACACTTAAAAAAGTAAAGCCAAAAAAAAAAAAAAAAAATTTTAATAAAAATTTAGTTGTTTTCGAACATAATATTACTGATTTTAATTATGAATATTTATTAATCTTATTCCGTTGTCAAGACATTTACTTTTAGGGTTTATTGCTGTTAATTGTGTGAAATAAAAATAAATAAAGTAATTTACTCTCCTTATTACAAGTAAGCGCATATAAGAAAACCTTTTTTTAATCTTAAATTCATAATCGCATATATATAATTTTTATGTAGAAGTTCATATATTAATAATTAGTTAGTTCATGTAAAAAATAACAGGACTGTTTTCATTAGCGTCATCCATCTATATGAGTTTCAACCTTCCTCCTACGTGTCTCACTGGGGAACAGCAAATTCGAGGAATTCGAAATTCATTTATTTGATTTTTATCCACATTTTATCAAAAGTTAATATGTTTATGGGCGTACCGCCAAGTAGTAAGGTAGGATTCTCCCTTTCATGATGTATGTTATAATCACAATTCTCGTTACGATCTCTCGTTACGTTAGATAAGAATAATTAATTTTAAGCAAATGTTGAAATGTTCTCGACGTGATGAAGATCTCATTTTAAGCTTTTCAATTTTTTGTATTAGAGCTAGGCATGCAAGTAATATGTATGTGATCGTAGTAGTTTGAGAAATATCACATAGGTTGGCATTTTCAACATATTTGAAAGCAAAATATTCTACCCATCCTTTGAGAAAGTATCTATGGATATTTTACGGGTACTGGCGAGTTCTACGAGGAGCCATTACTTTGTCTGCATTTGTCAAGCCGTGCAGAACTGAGTTTTTCTTATCAGCATAAGTAAATTCCCTGAAGTTTGCATGAGCAAAAAAACTTTTTGCAAATATAAGATGAAGCTTTTTCGCAACAAAAAATTAGAAAGGAGAATAAAGTCGCATTTGGAAATATAAACAGTATATATATAGTGATATGTAAGAGAGTTAATTTATGGGAATTCAGAGGTTTCTATTAGCTAGGAACGCATATAAAAAGCTTTCAATTTAAATTTTCAACAATTTATGCAGTTGTACACTTTGCTCAAGAAGCCGATTAACACGTTCGCGGACACTAAAAATTTCAGAGAGCTGCAAAAATAGACAGGCAATTATTTTTGAAACTAGTTGTAATATCCAAAATCTGATTATACATATATTATGAGAGTAGTCAGAACGAAGAAAAATAAAAAAAAAATAAGAAAGTACTTAATGAATCAATTGGTCATTACTTTGAAATGTATATTAATTACAAAAACTTAAGGTTACATGATATTAAATGAACCAAAATTGGCTTTAAAATTTGAATGCTGTAGCATTCACGTCATTTTGCATCACTATGAAAATGAATGCTACATTCGGGTCCGCGAACGTGTTAAGCAGCAAAAAAAACTTGCTCGCTACTCCGTGCAGAATCGATACATCGACCCCTCCTCGTTTCCAAGCGGCTACCTCCTTCCAGAATAAAATGTGTTTCCAATGCGCCACAGTATCTACTCAGTTCATATATAATTTTTAAACCCACCTTTTCCTCTTACAAGCCTTATTTATCTATGCTTTATCAGCATGGAAATTCCCAATCGATACTTTGGTATGATCAACGCTTTAGAAAAAACCGAATTTCCTACACATAAAGATTCTAAGGGCTTAAAGCTTTTACGTGTGGCCCCATAAAAGTAACAAAATTTATTTTCTCTCTTTTAGTTCAACAGCTTCCCATAAAATTTTTTTTATCAGAAAATCGAACAGAGTACATTTTTTTCTCGGTCAGTGTTTAACCGCACTTTGAGTCAAAAGGATAAGTAAAAACCTATCTTACTTTACAAACCAGATTATATCTTTCTAGTCTTTGCGGTGGCGTGCACTCTTAAATAATCCATAGCACATGCTGAAATGTGCGAACTTACTGTTTTTGATGTCGGGTTTCCAATTTTATTTGCTCGGCCTAGTTTGTTAATTTAGCTTGTGTTACTTTATATGTAATATGTCTTTATGCATTTTAAAAACAAATGAGAACATTATATAGGGCCATATTTCAGATCCAATATTACAGAATGTAAATTTTCTTTTTCGATTTTAAAGCCTTTATAACGGCCAAAGACAAGCTACAAAGGTCCTATAGAGAGTATAGTACCTGTAGTAAACGTTTTCATAATCGCAAAAGTGAAGATATTGTTTTTAAATTTGCCAAAAACAATTGAATTCGGTATACCTCCTTTTAAATTCGCTATACCTCCCTTTCATTTGTAAACAATTTTATAAGTTTTCTTTATACCTCCTTTTGAATTCGCCATACCTCCCTTTGATTTCGCTATAAATCCTTTTGAATTCCCTTTGATTAAAAAAAAATTAACTTCATTTAAATTAAAATTAAGTTCATAAAACGGTTGGCCTCAATCTGTTAATATTTAACGGCCAAGGGCGCAAAAATTAAAGATTTTATTGCAGATGCCGAAATGTATACGCGGAGAACACATATGGCAACCGCTAGTCTTGCGGCTGAGGTTGTGAATGTGTTGTTCGAGGAAGATCAGGATCAGGTTGGTAGTGTGACGAATATGCTAAAAGAATAGCCACACTAGAAATTTGGGCACATTGCAAAGGAATGCAAAGATCGTCAAGAATCGCTCGACAGCTCGTCGCAGATGCAGTGAGGAAGATCATATGTCGAAGGAATGAACGAAGGGCTTCCTTTGCGTATTCCGCAAGGATGGGCCGAATGCATACACAAAGCATGTCGCAGAGAGTGGAAAGTACCCGCTATTCAATCAATAGAGAACGGAAGTGAGGGTTAAGCAAGTCAATCTCAACCACAGCAAAGCGTCGCAGGATCTATTGTATCGAACTATGAGCAAAAAAGAAGTTGACGTCGTGGTGGTGACCGAACTATTTCGAAAAAAGCTTGACAGTAGGTTGTAACATGTGGTTGCATTTAATAATTTTTGTTAAGGATACAACCTTGCGTCACAAGATTTGTTAATGCCATTTACGAAACAGCTTGTTTGACTTTAAAAAGATTTTGTCGGTACATTTCTCTTCGTTTTTGGCAAGCGAGAGTAAAAAAAAGCAGAGAAAGAACGACGAAAACTTCGATACGTTTTGCTGATTTTATTGAGGAAATTTTACCAATATTTTTTCAAATAATTTTTAAAAATTGGAAAAAAAAAACTAAAATCCAAAGCATATTATATAAATGCATGTACGAACTTGTTTAAATTTTTGGTCGGAAAAACGATGGGAAGTGAAGTGAAAAATTGAACGAAACCAAAAGCAGCTATGAGCGAGATTATGTGTGGATAGAGATGAAACAAAAGAAATATGGCGTGGTGTGAGAGGAAACATATAATAGTGTTGGGAAAAAGAAATGTTAGAGTTCTTTGTGAAGGATACATTCGAAAAGAACTTCAAATTAAGACATAATACAATCTTTCATTGCGTGCCTGCGCATTTTTCATTTTCGTAAGGTGTGTGTGTATCTATCATGCAAATAAAAGATAACTAAAAACAGAAAATGTCGACGAACCGCCATCTTGTTGCCACGATATAACATACAAATTTTAAGTAAAAAAATCTTGAACACTGTTTAATAAAGTTCACAATTAATTCAGTCTAGGAAATTTTCTTCTGTATTATCTTGGCACAAACAACGCTTACAAATAAGAATAAACTCCTTTCATTATATATGTTAAAATTATATATAAAATAGATTTGAAATTATATAAAAATAAATTACTTTACTTCTGAAAACCAGGTTATATTTTTCACTGTACAGTTGGAAGTGGTGCTACAAAAATTATCTTCTCTATGACTCAATGCCGCTCTTGCGGCATTGCCATATCGACATAGTACAGTTAATCAACGATTTAAAATAGGATAGCAAAAAAGTAGCACAAAGGCAACGAAATATAAAGTGTTTATTTCCAACACTCGTCCCCAATTTGGATATCATTCTTCTTGTTCATCATTCCTAAGGATTTAATGCATTTATTGTGTTGTGGCAACGCTAAAAGTGTGAGTATCTCCGGATAGGGATGTTTCAGTGCGATGGACAGCAGCAGTCCGCTATTTGCGATATTTCCAACTTGCAGCTGCGCTCCCAATGCGCACGAATGCATATCCTGTGAAGGATCTTCTGTCGTCGGTGTTTGCGCCCAATGAAAGTTTTTCAATCATATTCATTCATTCATTCATTTCCACAGCAAACTTTTGTTTCTCATACAAAGTTTCTCATACTCTTGCGTGTATCCTAATTGCTTATAAGCCCTATCTTCGTAAAGGAATCGGGGGATTTTTCGCATAATTCCTCCGCTTCAGAATTACTCAAACCTGTTGCATCACTAATTTTCTAATAAAATATTATAACTCTTTAATTTATAAAATTCAGGAATTCAGAAGTAAAGCGTGCCAGTTGCAGAATGTACAGAAGTAAAAATTCAGAAAAGTCAGTTCTATTTCAAGGATTGGTATGCAATTCGTTATGTTGAATCTATCCAATACATCACGAATAAATTTTGACTACAACATCGAGATTTCGTGTTCATGTTGTTGAAATGTTATGCCCAAACAACATGTGAGATTTCCTAGAACTCCGTTGATCATTTTTTTCGCATTTGAGGCTACTATGACGTCGTCAACATAGATTGATACTAAAATTGTGCTTGTTCTATCCATAAAGAGTTTTCTGCACGAGACATAGTTTTCCTCTCTGTAATCGGTCATCCTCTTTTTTATCTATTATTCTACACAGGCCTTCTGGTAGCTTTATGTATAGTTCTTCAAAGACGTCGCCATTCAGGCAAGCACTTGTAAAATCCAGATGTCGAACCTCCAGTGTTAACTTAAGCGCTAGTGCGGTTCTTATTGATTTAATGCCTTTGTGTATTTGTCATAGAACTCCTTCCATATCTCGTGAGCTAGCTAGAAGGCACGTACATCGGTCTCATACGCCTCCAATCCTCCTAAAGTGGCACTTTGGAATTGCCATAAAATTTAATGCAGTTGACAGTTCTTTATAGACAGGCTGAAAGGATATAGACAGTGTCGGTACACACGTTATTTTGTTACAGGATATAGGTAGCACTAAATTGATGTTTTGATTTTCTGTCCGGTCCTCTTTTCCCTTGGTATTCTTGAAAATTTTCAGATACTTGGCTATTATTTTTCATGAAGGACACTTCGCACCACTGGACTTCGATTTAGATTTAGGGAATGGTTTAACGGACCTGCTACCCCTTAATGTACATTCAGGTAATTTTTCAGACAAATTCAACGTCATTACAAATGCTTTCTCCTCTCAAGCGATATTGTTTACATCTTTTTCGTTGAGATCGCCAGTCTTGTAGTGCGGTTGATTGAACCAATTTCCAATTTTCTTTTGCCTCTTCTGTATGGTGTGATAGTTTTTTTTTAAATGTTGAGAAGATTCCTTATGCATCTTTCCTCTATGTGGCTTAAGTGTTGCGTAGTATTTTCCTACTCTGCTCAGCTTCAGACCGCCAAGTCTATCTGTTTCTTATAATGCCAATCAGATCGGCACGAAGCAGTCCCTGTGTAATCTTAATTTATGCGGATTGAACGCCTTATAAAAATTAACGAATTAAACGCTGTTTTTAAATTGCTTAATAACAATTATTTTGTTGGATTTTGTGAGCTGTATTTATACTTAAATTTACAGGTGATTTTATGCTAATGTAATCATAATCGTATTGCACTTCTGTAATGCAATACTCAGCCAGTTGAAGTGCGACATAATTTTCGTTTTTCTTTTTTCACAAGAATTATGCTGAATTTGCATAATTCTTGTCGCACTTCAAAGTGGATGCATATAACGATATGTGATCACACTACAATAAACTATCATTAGATCTTCTTTAGTTTTAGAGTCCTTCACAAGTGGTTTATCGTGGGTAAAGCCGCATTCGATAATTTTTGGAACTGAAAGTAGATTAGATCTAAGATCCGGTACATACAATGCGTTACTGACACTTGCCGTATTGCCAAATTTTGTGTACAGCTTAGCAAGTCCGCTGCTTGCAATTTTAGTCGTTTTATTATTTGCTAGATTTAACGTGCTTGTGCTTCGTTTGCGTAAGTGCTCAAACTTTTTTCTTACAGAGCGCATGTAGGAGGATGCACCCGAACACAAGCCGTTTGTCGTGTTCGGTGTTGATTTACAACACGGTTTCAGCGTTTCGGGATGATTCCGTATTTCTTTTTTTTCTGGTTTTTCAGGTTTTTTATCTACGTCGCTTACGAATTTCCATGTACCGTTTTTAACGAGCGAGGCTGCAGCCTGAATTTCCACGTGTCGAAGTTGTATTCGCAATGTTGCCATACCAACATATCATGTATAATCTAAGATTTTAGCAAAAACGGATATCAAAAAAGGAATACAAAGAGAATGAAATACAAAGGGGTTATTTGCAATAAGATGGATAACAATTGTTATTAAACTTTTGGTTGAAGTTTATGAACATTATGTGTCAAAGGTGTGAAATCCTCTTAATATAAATTAATTTTGGGTTGACTACAGAATACAAATGCACTTAATCATTTCTGTAATAAAAAAAAGAAGTACAATTTCTTTTGAAGGACTTCAATTATATGATAATAAATTAAATTAGATAAGACCATTTTAATACAAAAAAAATTTACAAATATATAATCAGCTAAGAAAAATGAATTACAAAAGGCAAAGAGAAATTGCAAAATTTTTGTTAACCATTCTTTGCATTTGGAAACTATTAAATTCTATGGGTTTGATTGGACCGCGCCTTAGCTGAGTACAAATCACTCTAATGTTCTGTTGCAATTTGTTTAAAGAATAGTTATTTTCGATGAATTGTAATGGTGAATTAATCTCATAAGAATAAGATAAGAATAGGATGATAGGATATGTGATTATGGTTCGATGCTTTCTACGGTGACTTATTATAAAGTAGATAAGTATAAGGAAGCATGTAAGTGTGATCACATATATTTATATACTTTACATTTATATAAAAATTTATTTTTATTACATATAAAACTTGTTAAACTTGTACATATATTTAAATACATACCTATATGTAATCTAATTAGAAGTAAGTAAATTGATCTGCAACCCATATATATTTTAACATATTAAGTTCTGAATAATAAGTAAAAAAATTGTTAGATAATTACCTCACATAGTTTCTAACTAGCCATAATTGATTGCGAAGTTATCTACACAGATTCGGACGCAATAGTTCACCAGTCTGAGCTGTGAAAATGCGGAAGACGATGTGAAGCAGGCGATATTTATTATATAAGCTACTGACCACACTTCAAGTGACTCAGAGAAGAAGAAGTAAAGCAAACGTAAAGTTGATAAGTTCAATAGTGAAACAAATTTAAAACTAATAAGTAAAGTAAAACAGTTAAAAATAAATAACAATACTAAAGAACCTTCAATTGTGTTTTTCACTACATGGCGACCATGACAGGACCCAGTGGAAATTTTAATTTCACTAACGTCCAAAATTTTTTTTCATTCAGAAGACAAACATAAAATAACCAAAAGGTGCTCTGTGACACGTTAAGACCCGGAAAGTCCTGAGTGCCTGAATCCTGAGTTAAATATAAATGCCTCATACCTCCATATAGGCTAATGAAAAAAAAAAATATTTTAATAACTAATTTACGTACGTGTGGGTGCCTTGTAAAAGGAAAGGAATTTAAAAAAAAAAAAAACGAATGATACCAAACTTGGACAATCTCGGACAAAAAGGATAAACTATTGGCATTTAACATTTGACACTCTCTCTGTACCGCAAAATGAGTCATATGCCTTGTTTTTTTTTTTTAAACTTTTGTATCAAAAATATAACATTGATAATAGTGAAAATAAAAACGTTAAAGAAAGAAAAACTAAACACAAATATAAACTTAATAAAAGCTGTGCCATGAAGTCGCACGCATAACCATTTAATTAAAGACAAAAGTAAAACAAACATTCAAAAATCCTGAAATGAAATAGAGGTTCAAGTGCTAAAAAAGCTGTGATCAATTAAGGAACCAAGAATAACCAAAGCTGCCGAAAGTAACCACGAGAGATCGAGAACACCCCTCCTGATCAACCGCAAGTTGACCTAACAAATACAGCAGAGATGCAGATACTATATAATTAATTAAAACTTTTATATATTATTGTAACTATTAGTCAAATTATCTTAAAATCTTATCTTGTCATCAAGAATACTTTAGACTTAATTTATCATCCGCAAAAGGATAATAAGTGCTTCACAAAAAAAAAAGAAGAGAAATATAAAGGGTCTAATTTAAGAGATTTTTAAAGTCAGAATAGGATTATAATTTATAAAAACTTATAGAAACGTCATTAAGCAAAAAGTTTTTTTTTCTTTCTTCACTATATTATGGGGGCTAGGCAGGCAAAATTTGACGATACCAACGCTAATGTTGTTAAAAATGTAGAAATAACTAACTACACGAGACAATTAGAATTTATACAAGATTTGGTTACAATTGCAATAATTATAGGCGCTATTCATCTTCTAATGACTGTTCATCTGCTACACAAAAAGCAGTTAAAAAAAAAATATTCCAAGCAGGCCAATGAGACACTAAATGTCTAAAGCTACCCCTCCAAATAAACATAAACTAGCCACATGACCCCTCCCCCGCAAGAAACTGATATCCCAGAACCCGGCAACGGACAATCATCCTTCACGCCGATATATTATGAACAAGCCCACCCTCTCCCAACAGGGGACGATGTCGAGACAGTAGATTTCCAAGAGGAAATTTCAGAAAGAAGGTACAGGCGACAATTCAATCAGCCACAGTAATCATGGGTCAACACACCAAACTATGAATGGACTGGCCATCTATAGTACAACAATGCAAAAGCATTAAAGAACGTTTCGACACGTCGTATAAATGCATTAATATCGAAGGGCCCACAAGCGCAGACACAATAAACAGACATGTACAAATTCTTGTAGAATGTCTGGAAGAAATACGAACAATATTGAATGTTAACTACGAGCGACTCACACCAACGCATAAAAGCGCAGCGGATAAATACTTCCAGGAACTACGCGGACGGATATTAGCCGTCACAAATAGAAGAGGGATAGAAGTCCCCTTAGGTAATTCCCTCCACAAAACTATAAAACCATATCACCTTACAACAACGAAATCCTCCACTGACAATAAGCCACAAACATTAGTAGAATTCCTCAAGACAGCCTCAAGTCTTATCCCTGACTTCGATGGAAAGATTGAAAATCTCCAAAGCTTCATAGACGCACTAGAATTAGTAGATTCTATCAAAGAAACGTATGAAGCAGCAGCAATCTCCCTAGTAAAAACCAAATTAAAAGGTGCTACCAGAAATCTAATAAGTCAGGAAACCACACTGATGCAAATAAGGGACACCTTAAAGAATAAAATAAAAGGAGAACCAGTAGAGGTCGTGACAGCCAAAATCATGAACTTACAGCAACGCAATAAAACAGCTAACCAATATACAAAAGAGATAGAGGACCTAACAAAGGCCTTGGAAGGAGCATACATTGCGGATGGACTGACAAATACCCTCGCTGCCAAATATA
>CCAG010023839.1:0-17472 GCA_001077435.1 Glossina morsitans morsitans | reverse complement strand
TAAAGTACACACACAACGAATACAATAACATAAACACAACATACACGACTAACATATCTGGCATCGGAAAAGGGACTACCAAATCACTTGGAACTACTCACTTAGATTTAAAAATGATTAACTTTCTTGTCCCGCACAAGTTCCACATAGTATCCGCGAATTTTCCTATACAATGTGATGGAATTCTCGGAATGGATTTTATAAAAAAATATAATTGCGTTTTGAATTTCCAAAGCACAAAAGATACCCTCACCATACGGCCCAGACACTTTCACACACAAATACAAATTCCCTTAACACATATTTACAAAAAAGACACACTCCTATTGCCAGCAAGAGCAGAAGTTATTCGTCTGATACAGCTACCAACAAAAGAAAAATCAGTTCTTGTACCAAATCAAACACCACACCCAGGAGTACTAGTGGCCAGCACTATTGTGGAAAGCAAAAACGCTTTTATAAGAATCGTCAACACAACCATGGACGACGTAGCCATAAGTAGTAGCGACATTAAATTTGAGTGTTTAAATAACGCTGAAATTTTAACAGTAGGTCACAGAACAGAACAAGAACAGAAGTTAATACTAAACAAATTAAAATTTCCTACAGCATTTAAACAACCGCTAACAGAGATATGCACAGAATTCTGCGATATTTTCGGTACTGAAACCGAACCAATAACTGCAAACAACTTCTACAAACAAAAGCTCAGATCGAACGACAAAACACCTATATATATCAAAAACTACCGAATTCCTGAATCACAAAAATCAGAGATAGATAAACAGGTCACTAAATTAATCAAAGACGGAATAGTCGAACCGTCCATATCTGAATATAATAGCCCGCTTCTATTAGTACCATAAAAATCTCCGCCAAACACTAACGAAAAAAGATGGCGTTTGGTAGTGGATTATCGCCAAGTCAACAAGAAATTGTTGGCAGATAAGTTCCCACTTCCAAGAATCGAAGATATTCTTGACCAGCTAGGAAGAGCTAAATACTTTTCATGTCTCGATTTAATGACTGGATTTCATCAAATCGAACTCGAAGACGAATCACGAAATATAACATCTTTTTCAACAAGCAATGGTTCATACCGCTACACGCGACTCCCGTACAGCTTAAAAATAGCGCCAAACTCATTTCAGCGCACGATGACTTCGGCCTTCTCCGGCCTAAAACCATTGCAAGCATTTCTCTACATGGTTGATTTAGTAGTAATAGGATGTACCGAGCAACATATGCTCAAAAATTTAAGAGATGTATTCCAGCTATGCAGGCAGCACAATTTAAAGCTGAACCCAGAGAAATGTTCTTTCTTCAGGCACGAAGTAACTCTTTTTAGGCCATAAATGCACTGATAAGGGAATACTTCCTGATGATAACAAATATGATGTCATCAAGAATTATCCGATCCCAAAAGATGCGGACAGTGTAAGACGTTTCGTTGCATTTTGCAACTATTATAGACGCTTTATAAAAAATTTTTCAGAATACTCAAGCCACTTAACTAAACTCTGCAGAAAGAGAGTCCCTTTCGAAAGTACATCAACATGTAATCAGGCATTCGAACATCTAAAAAATGAACTACTAAAACCAACATTACTGCAATATCCAGATTTCAGAAAATCATTCTGCATAACAACAGATGCAAGTAAATACGCCTGCGGTGCGGTACTCACACAGCAATACAATGGAGTTCAACTCCCAGTTTCCTATGGCTCAAGAACATTCACAAAAGGAGAAACAAATAAATCTACTACCGAACAAGAGCTAATCGCAATACATTGGGCAATCAAGCATTTCAGACCCTACATATACGGACGACAATTCTTAGTAAAATCCGACCATTGGTATACCTGTTCCCTATGAGGAACCCAAGCTCAAAACTTAGGCGCCTACGACTAGATTTGGAGGAATACGATTTCACGGTAGAGTACCTCAAGGGGAAGGATAATCACGTAGCGGACACCCTATCCCGCATAACAATCAAAGAACTCAAGGACATAAACAATAAAATATATAAAGTAGTAACAAGATCTGCAACGAGGCAGAAAGATAATGGCGCAGAAAAGCGACAATTAAGCAAATATACTAACATGGAGCCCAAAGTCTATGAAGTCATTAGTAATAATGACGTAAGAAAATTTGTGCAATTAAAATTTGAGCCCCACAAATGTTGTAAGAAACATGGGAGGAAAATAATTGCCAAAATCATAATAAATGACATTTATACCAATGGAAAACTCGACTTAGGCCAGTTTTTCCAAAGGCTTGAAACAGAAGCCGGTATATTAAAAATGTCAAAATTTAAAGTGTCACCAAGCGAGAAGATTTCGAATCCGTATCGCTAAACCAATTCAAAATAATGGGCAATCAGACATTGAAAAATATAAGAGTAGCGCTACTCCAAAAGGTGACAATTATAGACAAAAGCAATAACGCCGAAATTAAGAACATTCTACAAAAATATCACAATGACCCAATAGAAGGAGGTCACACTGGAATTACACGTACCTTGTCGAAAATACGAAGGACTATTACTGGCCGCAAATGACAAAAACAATAGCCAAGTATGTCAAGGAATGTTCGCGATGCCAAAAGGCTAAAACCACAACCCACACTAAAACGCCTATGACTCTAACCCCAACAACAGCAAGTGCCTTCGACACAGTTATAATCGACACCATCGGCCCATTACCAAGGACAGAAAAAGGCAACGAATACGCGGTAACACTAATCTGCGACCTTACCAAATACTTAGTAACAATTCCGGTCACAGATAAAAGTGATAAAACCGTAGCAAAGGCGACCTTTGAGAACTTCATACTAAACTACGGACCAATGAAAACACTTGTAACGGATCAAGGAACCGAATACAAAAATGCACTAATGAACGATGTATGTAAGTACCTTAAAATTGACAATGTAACGTCAACAGCCCACCACCATCAGACACTCGGCACGGTGGAACGCAACCACCGAACGTTAAATGAATACATCCGTTCATATATATCGCCTGAATTGAATGATTGGGATATTTGGATAAAATATTTCCAATACTGTTTCAACACAACACCTTCCATGACACACAATTACTGTCCTTATGAACTAGTATATGCAAGGCCACCAACACAATTAACAAATAACAACAAAAATATTGAGCCACTATATAACATAGATGACTACGCTAAAGAGACCAAATATAGATTAGATATAGCATACGCGCGCGCTAGGTTACTTTTAGATAAGGAAAAAGAAAAACAAAAAATAAATTATGACAGGAAAACTAAGGATTTCCCACTAGAAGTAGGCAACCTAGTATTACTAAGAAATGAAGTAGGACATAAGTTACAGAATAAGTATTTAGGACCGTATAAAGTTATAGAAATTAAAGATAATAACAATATTAAAATGAAAGACAATAAAAATAAAAACCAAATAGTACATAACAATAGATTAAAGCTATATCACGAAGCTTCATAAATCATCTAAGTGTAAGGCGCCTACACACACAAGATATAAATATAAGTACAGTATAAGATTACGGTAGAGGCAATAACATCGATAATTGATGAACCCAAGAATGATCATCCATGGTTAAAAATCATTCTTCCCAAGAGGGAAGGTGTAGCATTATCGATCTGTCGCGCTCTACCGTGATTCACAATTTATGCTAGGTTTACAATTTAACATAATATGAGACCTAACCTAGTTAAGATAGCCTAATTTAGTTGTAACCCACATAGTTGTAATTCTAGTCTAATCGTATTAATTGCTTAAGCTATCATTATTGTAATAACCTACTTTAATTATATCAATTGCTTAAGTTAGCATATAATAATTTATTATATAAACTACTGACCACACTTCAGGTGAGTCGGAGAAGAAGAAGTAAAGCAAACGTAAAGTTGATAAGTTCAATAGTGAAACAAATTTAAAACTAATAAGTAAAGTAAAACAGTTAAAAATAAATAACAATACTAAAGAACCTTCAATTGTGTTTTTCACTACACTATAGATAAGGTTTCCAAGAAATTTATTCGGTAAATTAAAGGAATCTCTGTGGTTTTTTGTGAAATTAGATATATTTTGGCGGAATTTAGGTAGAATACAGAATAGCGTTATTTGTGAAGTTACTTTATAGGGAAAGACAAAAGCCAACACGATTTTAGTGGGCAGCCTCGTGTTTGCCCGGTGACATATGACACGCGCTTAACCGTATTACGAAAATGAAATTTGTCGCGTATGATCTGTATATTATTATTTTAGCGGTTCTGCAAGCAGTCTACCGGATCCCTAAAGAGGTGAGTTTCTTACGGTGTGGTTTCGGGCAGGGAGTCTATCAAATAATGACGAAGGAGCAAGCCTGTTACCTCAAAGACCCCGTTTCAGATAGACAAAGTAATGGACTACTAGGTTCTAGAAGGCTGGGGTATCCTTTCGCACCCAGAGTCTATAAAGTAATGATGCAAGAGCACGCTGTTATTTTAGGGGCCTCGTTTCGGGCGGACAAGATCTAACTGTTAATCACCGGTTAGCTACAGAGCTAGGGCATCTTTTCGGGCCGAGCGTCTGTAAAACAATGATGCAAGAGAACGTCGTTATTTTAAGGACCGTAATAGGCCGTTGCCGCTGAAGGCCGAAGGTGGAAGGTTGCGTCGGGGGCTCCTGACATCAGTGGTACCGGATATATATAGAAGAAAAATAAGTAGTGCAAGCAATAATAAAGCCGCCTGTCAGATTTTGCGTCAGGGCCGTAACAAAGAAAGGGGCAGTAACAAAGAATCAGTCAATACAATGCGCATGGACATTGCATTCTGAATGAACTGAGGGGGCCTGTCCCAACCTCTTTCGTTTTATAAGGGAAACAATACCCTATCTGAACGAGTGAGCAAAGCTCAAACGGAGTTCAAACAACCATAGCAATACAAGGAAACGTGGAAACGGGTTTCTACCACAATGCCATACCAGATGAAGTAGTAGTCTACGGTAGGACTTATAGAGCCCCATGCGGCTAACCCAGTTAGTCAGTGAAGTCAAGTAAGCTATGGATAAACTCGTCAAAGATTAAACAGAGACAAACCTCGCCGCATAAGGAAGCGATTGAGGAAAATATCGGACGCAAACGCGCTCAATACAGCTATCGTCTCAGGAGGAGAGATAGTCAGACTACAATCAATGCTACCGTGAACTACTTTGACTTCCATGTCCTCTAGATCTCTGAATGCAGAGTATTCAGGGCACAACAACAACACGTGTTCATAATCTTCGTACAGACTGTCACATAGGCAGGCCCTAGTTTCACAACGGCCTCTTTCATGCAAAAATGCATTCAGAGATCCGTGGTCCGTAAGTAGAAACCCGAGATCGAGGCCAAAGACAAAACCGGGGTGATTTTCTACAAAGGAAACATCACCAATAAAGTTAAAAGTAACTCTACCGTTTTCACTATTATACCAACGTGATTGCTATAAGGCAAGCACGCGTTCCTTTAATAGCGATTCGCGCTTCCGAGAATTTAATCTCTCTACATCCTGAGTGCTTAACCCGTCCAGTAGGGCTTTATCCTCTCGGCTATATTAAGGCGTAAAAGCTTAAGGTCCAGAGGGGGTGCACCCACCGATACCTGTAGAGCGTCAATTGAGACCGTTTTACAAAAGGGAAAGCACGCCAACAACGCGTTAGCATCTCAAGATCTTATTTCGCCCTACAACAGATGAGACGTTCGGGTCAACGTATATTACTCGAACGGCACGCTTGGTAAGGCACCACCGATTTAGTTACGTGGTCTATCTGTTCATCTAAAGGTTTCCTCTGAAATTCCCCAAGCGGCGCCTCGGTGGCCGCTTCCCGAATAAGGTCTTCGTAGATGTCCCAATTAATTCCACAAGTACGCCACTGTTTGATGTCAACTTTGAAGGACGCGGCTGATGTTTAGCTCATTACCGCTTAAAAAGCACGATCATCGCTAAGCCCATAGCTGTCCTGTTGGCAATAGTGACATTAATGTCACTAGATCCAACTGGACCATAAAAAGTGAACCATTCACTCGGCTCATTTAACACATGGACACTTCTGCTTATATACTACTCAGACAATGCATCACCTCTTATTTGGTTGCGTAAGCCAGAAACTCGTTCTAGCATTTTGCTAAACCGTAAGGGTGAGCAAGCGTTACCATCCAGCACCAGAATCAATGGGGCGTCACCAGCAAGCAGCAACGCCGAATCCATATACCTAAGATAATCACCCACTTCTTGATTGAACATACAATAAAGGCTTGTACAAAACAACTCTCCGTACGGGTTTTTAATGGACACACAGACACCATCACTCCTTGCCAGGGCAAGTGTGCCTTCCACATTCACATTATTTACAATCACTATAGAGTGAATATTGTGGTCAAGGAACACACGCATATCCGCTGGCAAGCCCTTGATACCTACCACCGGATACGCACGGCTCTTGCACCAGCGCCAACCCACTGCCTAACTCACGCATACGCTGGCCGAACTTGCACATCTCCATCCGCGTGAATTGACTTTATACCGTGAACCTTAATGCCCAACGTCGGTCTCATCTGTTCCACCTCCTTTCTAACCACCTCCTTAAACTTGTCCACAGTAATCTTACTACATACAACCAGAGATCAAGTTTCCAAGGGCATCGACGGTGCAACGGTTCGTGCAACCTCGGCAACGGGAGGAGGAACTTTTGCGATGGGGGATGCCCCACCCAAACAGGTGGCACATTTAAAGCATCCATCGCCGTTCTCTAACTCTTTAATGCGGCAAATGGAAATGCGTTGAAAATGGCTATGTGCACTCAACGGAACACGTGTTTTAATCGCAAAATTATATGATATTCAAGTTTTGGCCGCTTTCACTCCGCTTTAATTGGTTTTTCCGAAAAAAAAATTTTATTTTCTTCTACCACTACAAAAACACATGTGTAAATGCCTAACTTCACCTGGACCGGTGTACATTAAGATCTGGATTTAATCACCGAAGGGAGATCTTTGAAGTGTAATTTAAATTAAATGGGTCCTAACTGATCTTAAGGGACGCCAGACGTCACAGGAAATTCATCCAAAGTGATGAAGTCAAGCAGATTCCTGAATGAACTGTTATGCAGATACGAGCTTATCCATTCCACTGAGCAGAAAGGGAAGCCAGAGCCCCGGAATTTGAGGACCAATAAATTATAGTTAACTAAGTCAAATACTTTGCTAAAATCAGTGTATACGAAATCATGCGAAAGTATAAGTATAGAAAATGCGTTGAAAACATGGCAAATAAACTCTAAGAGACCCGTGACAGTAGAGAACCCGAAACCGTAGGGATTGGATCACTTACTTAAACCGCGGTGTCGCTATCCGACACATCAGACAGACTGTGAGTACGTTTTGCATCACCTCTTTTTAGTGGACCAGCCTTCTGGCCACCCTTCGTCACCGCAATCTCATCATCAGAAGACGTCATTTCTTCGGGCAGTCCCCCCACCACAATCTTCGGACCCACAACCGGTACAGAGCCTTGTTGCAAATGAACCACTAAGCCATCGCAAACACCCATAAGCTTGGCAACCGATAATAGTTAACAACAATGAATTTTCGAATCATAGTGACTTTTTAGGATTAAGAGCTAGTTTAAGTACGACATTGGCAAATCTCGTGTATTAAGCAAAGTTGCTTTAATGGATTTTAAAGTATCCGATAATGAAAAAAGGTGATAGACGTTATTTAGGTTCTTGCAAACAACTCTGAGCGGATTAAACAGCTCATAATTATATTTACAATGACTAACCTTAACCAAGGTAAAATGCCTAGAGAAGCGGTTAGGAACATTAAAACTTATTTCTCCAAGTAATGACGGCGAGTCAATAGTGCCGTTTATTAATTTGATTGCAAAGCAAACGCCAAGAACAAATCTACGTTTTTCAAGAGACGGTAAGGACAAAAGAAGCAACCTATTTTCATAGGGGGGAAGAGAAGCAGACGGATCCTAACCCAAATTCCTAACAGCAAACAACAGGAATTGCTTTTGAATAGATCCAATTGAGTCTACATAGCACCTATATGAGGGAGACCACACAATAGAAGCATACTCAAGTATAGGCCTAACCAAACACGTATACAGTCTTTTGGTAATATACGGAACATCAAGCTCTTTGGACCACCTCTTGATGAAACCAAGAGCCGACCTAGCTTTGCTTATCGAGAACTCAACGTGCAAATTGAAACGTAACCTACGGTCAAAGAGGACGCCTAGGTCTGTGAACAACTCAATGTCCTCCAACTTGTGCGAATCTATAAAATAATGGGTTATGAATGACTTCCTTCTAGAGAAAGAACGCTTCTTACATTTATTTAGGTTTAGTGTCATATAATTTGACGAGCACCATGCCACCAATTTATTTAGGTCAGTTTGAAGCTGATGTGATTGCGATTCTAAGGGAAAAAGAGAAAACAGTTTCACATCATCAGCATATATTAAGATCTGGCTAGAATTAATCGCCGAAGGGAAGTCATTAATGTATAGATTAAATAAAATGGGTCCTAAGTGGCTACCTTGAGGAACTCCTGACGAAACGTGGAATTCATATGAAGTGGTGAAGTTAAACAAAACCCTGAATGACCTATTACGCAGATAAGAGCTTATCCATTTCACTAAATGGGAAGGGAAGCCAGCGGCTTGAAGTTTAAAGATAAGTAATTTGTGGTTAACCAAATCGAACGCTTTGCTAAAATCGGTGTATATGACGTCAGTGCAAGAGCCATTCAAAAATGCCTTGAAAACCTGACAAGTAAACTCCAACAGATTAGTGACAGTAGATCTTCCTTTTCGGAAGCCATGTTGGAGTGGAGAAGTATACGATTTGATGGCAAAGGTCAGATCCTGAGTCAGAATTCTCTCAAATCGTTTAGGTAAAACACTTAGCTTGGCAATGCCTCTATAGTTCTCAACAATTTGTCTACTCCCACTTTTGTGAATAGGAATAAGATAACTACTCCTTCAACACAAAGGGAAAACACCTAAATTCAGGGACAAATTAAAAATCTTTGAGATAACACCACAAAGCTCAATAGCGCAAGGCTTAAGTACCCATGATGGAATTCCATCAGGTCCAGGCGCACAACTGCATTTCAGAGAAGTCAACCCATTAAAAACGTCGTCGTCAGAAATAACCAAATTGGGTATTGAAACCGAGGGTATAAGGGTAATTTGCTGATGAATCAAAACTAGCAGACGAAAAGTTTCGTCGGAAGTACTCCGCAAACAGATTTGACATTTCAAAATCATCCGAGGAGTCAGAGTCATTAAAAGAGACAAACGAGGGATGTGCAGAAATTTTTCTTTTTGAATTAACAAATTTTAAGAAGTATTTAGGATTAGCAAACAGACAAGATGTAATGAACTGAAGGTATCTGCAATAATAACGGTGGTTGAGGGAGTTAAATCTATGCCTTGCGGCTGAGTACGCGAAATAGTCTAAAGAAGAGCCACTTTTTAAAAATTTGTTGAACAGCTTGTTTTTTCTAGAACAGAACTTTTTCCGGAACAGATGCAGCAATAGCTAGATTTAATGTATTGTAGAACGATGACAATACGCTTTCTATACTCCTAGTTGAGAAGTCAAGCCTCATATGTGAAAGATGAAATTTTAGCAACACTATATTGGATTTATGAAAATCATAATATTTGCTGGAAAAGGTTGGGTTAGGACTATTAAGGCAGTTCAACGAACCGTCATACTTGTGATGAAAAGAAATACACAATGCTGGATGATAAGGATCCTCAGGTAAACTAAAAGGTGGACAACGATTTACATTAATCTCAGGAAAATTGGCAAAGCAAAGATCAAGCAGTCTACCATTACAATTAAAGGTACAGTTATATTGACCTAAATTATGGTCAAGTAATTCATTAAAGAACACTATGGCTCTATCAGATGTTGAAGAAGGAATTAAACAGGCAGAATTATCACTGTTACACCAAGTGACTTGAGGCAAGTTTAAATCTCCTAACACAACGACAAAATCAGTAGGTCTAGACTGCTTGGCCACTTCACAAATGAGGGCAGCCTGCTTGTTATATATGGTGATATCCGAATTTGGGGGAATGTAGGGGTATGGCTCGAATGGCGATAAATTCGACGTCAGGAGACGTGGGAAATTCAAATTGAATAGGACGGGACTGACGCAGATATGGCAGTTAATACACCGCCACCAATGCGATTCAATCGGTAATTTCTGAAAACATGGAAAGAATTATGGAATAGTTCCGACGAATGTATATCAGGTTTTAACCAAGTTTCAGTGAAAGCAAAACAGAAAAACTCAGTGCTTACTGACTTTAGGACCGAATTTTTGAATTTAGGTTTTATATTTAAATTTGATCAACAATTCCTTCTGCGTTCGCCGTTCTTTACAACTTTACATAAGTTCAAACATAAACAACTCACAACAAGATAGAAACGGCACGGAATCTAATACATCATTAATTGATTTAAAACCATTACCAAATTACATTACCAAATTCTGGAGCCGTTGCACTGAAGTGACCCATGGAAAAATGCGAATCGCAAGACTCGAAATAGGATTATGACTTACCACATAGTGCTCGGCTTTATACAGACTGCACCTAGTACAAATAGATATACTGAGTTTGATAAAGTCATAGTAGAGGCACACTGCTTTGGTGAGAGTAAGAAGTTGGACTGAATATTATCAGAAAACCGTCTGAGTTTTACATAATACTCCAACCCCTCTCCGGATCAAATTTTACATCAAAAGCATTAAAAAAACTCTGGGTTAATAAGTTGTCTAGAAATTTAAATATAACGTCAAATCATTTATCCGTTGGTGGGTTAATAAGAATCGCTGACAACTTTTAAGAAGTATTCTAAGGAAATGAAGTCGCGGAATTCGCTCACAACAAGCTCACAACAGGCACAACAAAACTGTACGAGAATTTTAATAAGCTACATGTCGATATGGACATTATGTATCTCGGTTTTATATTTTTGTAATAATTGCTAAAATTACAAACATCAAAAAAATGTCTTGAAAAATTAAGTAAAATTGCGACATATGTCAATGTTGTTTGTAAAGTTTATAAATCGTTGGAATTTGTGTCTAATTTTTGTTTTATTGCGTGCTTGTATAAAAACTTCTCGTGGATTTGTCATTCAATTCAGTGGCTTATGCATGAATAAATACAAATAGAAAGGGGAAATATACAATATAAAAACAGCGCTTTAACAACGTGACTAAAAAAATTTCGATACAAATTTGATCTAATGTTAAAAACAAATGTTTTTTGAAAGCGGATATGAAAACCGAAGTTAAGAAATAAATAAAAATGTACTTTGCGGGGTTTTTTTGACGTCGGGCTATCATGCAAATGTCGAGAGACAGGTGTACGCTTGAAAAGATATATTTATATAAATAAACAGATTTTGATTCATATAAAAATTACCGGCTAATATGAAGAAAATTCCTAATGTTATATGGAGTTAACAATCACAACCTATCCTAAACGCAAATATTTCTAATAAATCTACCTATTACATATACTTGTATGAGAATTTGTAGAGGAATTGGTCATGACAATGATAAAAAATATATTGCTTTCCACAAATTTTTTAAATGCTGAGAATTTACGTCATCAACGTCATTCCACTTCATCGTATTTAATTTTATGTACATAACAGATATATATATATATTATTGTTTAGGACATAATACAAATTATTTAACCGGTTTCCTTTTAATCAATGTGGGGATTGATATTGCTCCCAATGTGAAAGTCTCGCATTGCAAACAATGGTCCGAAGGTCGGGTAGGATACAGGATGGTTCAGGTCTTGCGATCTGGCCATTCGGTAAGTAAGAGTAAATGGCGTGTATTTTTTTTAGATGCGAAGGGTTCGCTGGACAAAAATTTAAAACTCCTCATATCTCCCGAACTAGCCAGCTTATCAATGAGGCGTGCGTCCGTCTCTGACACCTTCGAACCTCGTCAAGTGTCACTTAAGCAGCACTTGGAGCACATTCATTTTGGCAAAGCATAGCCAATAGCATTTTCCCCTAAAAAATTAAGTCTGTCTAAAAACCAATATAGCACGTTTGATCGATAGCTGCTTGCAAGTTATTTAACAAATGAACATTTCAAACATTTTGCGAAAGGAAGATAGTTCACGATATTCACCGACCGTGAGCCATTCGCTAACATGTTTAGTTCCAAAATTGACCGTAGTCCAATATCCAGCACATCAAAGGTGAATCCAATATGTTGGTGGACAAACTGTCAAAAGCTTTTGAAGTAGATATTCTGAGGAACGTACATGTGAATTTTAAGACGTTGCGTAAAGAGCACCAACGCGAGTTAGATTTCAAGCAGGTAATGAGCAAAGAGTTTAGTTTAAAGTAAATAAAGCTACCATCGATAAAGTCCGAAAACTAATAAGAAGTATCCGATAAAACACCAAGACCTTCTGTTTCAGCTAGTCTAAGAAAAGCGGTATTCGGAATGTTGAATGGGATCCCACATTCGGGATCAAAGATCATGCACAGAAGCTAAGGTCAATTTGTGCTGTTTCACACAACAATTAAAAGAAAACTTGTAGAATATCACATCTAACATCGGGGATCCTTAGCCTTAACAAATTGTGAGACAGTTTTTGCCCGAACTCCGATTAAACGTTCCGTACAGTATCTTTGCGAATGGCCTTTCAAAGTTATTGAAATCACCTGAATTCTTCTAAAATACATTTAGAACGACATGCGAGCAGTTACAACAGTCAGGTTAACATCACCCAAACATGACAACAATTCAACAAGCTTCAATTTGCCACAAATCACTTGGTGTGATAGTGATAATTCTGGCTGTATGGTCTCAACATCTGGTAAAGCTATTGTGTTTCTCAATTAATTATTTGATCGTAATTTAATTCAATACAACTGTACTCCTAATTGTAATGGCAGACTGGTTGATCTTTACTTGGCCAATTTCCCGGAAATAGTTGTAAATCGCTGTCGATCTTTTAGTTCACTTCAGGATCCGTATAATCCAGCAGTTTGTATTTCCGTTGAACTACTCTAACGTGCCAAACCATATTTCTTCAAGTAAACGTAACGATTGTAATAAAATCAATGTGCTACTGCTTAAATGTCATCTTTCACACATTTTGCTTGATTTTTTTGTGGTGATCCAAAGAGCTTAAGGAACTTCACATTACCAAACGGTTATATATGAGCTTAGTTAGAACAATACTTGAGTATTCCTCTGTTGTGTCTTCTTCCTGTAGGTGTTATGTAGATTAAATTGAATCCATTTAAAAGCTTTTTGCCCTTAGGAATTTGGGTTCGAACTCGTTTGTCTCTCTGCCTCCTTATGAAAATGAATTGATTTTCTTATTCGTACCGTCACTTGAGGAACGTAGATCTATTCTTTGTGTTTACTTCTTAACCAAGTTAATTAATGCTACTATCGATTCGCCCACATTACGTGGTGAGATAAGCTTTGATGTCCCTAATCGCTTCTCTAGGCGCTTGATTTTCATTAAGCTTAGTCAATGTAAATATAATTATGAGCTGTTTAATCCGTTCAGAGTTCTTTGCAGAAAACTTAATTATGTCTATCACTTAATCTCAATGTCGGACTCTTTAAAATGTGTCAAAACAACTGTGCTTAATACGCGCGATTTGCGATTTGTCGTATTAAAACTAATTTGCAATCTCACTATGATTCGAAAATTAATTGGTATTTTTTACTGTTATCGGTTATCAAGCTTTTGCATGTTTAGATTGTTTTAGGAGTTCACTTGTAACTTGGATCTGTACTGGTTTCGTTGTGCCTCTGTGCTAGCTGTGTACTTGCTTTTCTTCCTTTTTTATTTTTTTCCATCTTATTTATTTACACATAGATTATTAATTAGTTGTTTATTTATTTGTTATTTTTTCTTTACTTCTCTTTATCTAATTTATACTTTTTTAATAATAATTAGAATAAGATTTACTTCTAAAAGTCAATTCGGGTGTTTGAGTTGAGTTTCGTCTGTAAATAAATAATATTAATAAATAAATATGATCAAGAAAATAAAACTTACAACATGCACAAACCCAAGAAAAAATTTCGATTTCATTTGCACGACATTAATGCTTTCTTCTAGGAGGGAGAGTTATGTAGGGTTCTAATATTATATTGTATTTCTCAGCTTTCAATTTGGGTACTTGTCGATTTTTCGATTTTTATTTTTTATTAAGTTGCGACATTGAAGACGGTGAATCAAAACACAATTTGTCATATATTATTTTCGGTGTTACTCCATATAAAAAAACACGTTTTGAAATACATCTTAAATACTTCTTTAATAAATATACTGCACGCATAGGGCTTTCTTACGATAGAGAATTAAAAATTACTATTGTTGAGGCACAACGTTTATCTTTTCGCAAAGTTAGAAAAGCGAGTAAAAGAGCGAAATCAAGTAACCCGTTATAATTCTGTACGCCGAAAGCAAAAGGCGAATCACTGTGTTGATTTTTTTTCTCGTATCCTTGTAGGTGAATTATAAGGTCATACACTGCGTTTATTTAACCCTGCATTGCACGTGCCTGTATTATTGCGACCTAGAAGAAAATATATCATCTCGGTTATATCGAAAGTCCAATAGTTTTATTTGTTTAACTTTATCAATTTTCCTGAGAGGGATCAGCGGTAGCAGTATGATATAACCCAATGTTGCAATATACATAAACAAGTAAATAAAATGAGTGCTGTAAACGCTCTCTCAAAATTGTCAAAACAGGCGTAAGCGAAATTGATCATGCTTTGAGTTAGTATTGGTTAGTATTAAATTTTTCAGAAATATGAATTAAGCTTTTATATTTTTCAAGATCGATGGCTTATTTAAATAGAACAGGGGCAAAGCATACTGGTATGGAACTGTTTCTTTACCCATATTATTTTATTTGGCAGTGAAAGTTGGCAGTCGATGTTGGTGAAAAAGGAATCTTGTAATACGTAGAGGGGCTCTGCGGGACGCTTTGCATGCTCTTATGTTACCCGAAAGTGTGTGAGTAAATGATTTTGTATATTTATGGATTATGTTTCAAAAAGTGTATATATATCCCTGCATGAAGATTTTTCCAGAAGTTTCGAAAAAAAGATAAATTTCGAAGTTACATATCTCCGGCGATTCGTTTGACCTTTACTTTAGAGTTGTTGCACACTTCACCTTTTCTGTGTAAAGAATGATATAAGAAATAGACGAAAAACTTTGTGCTGAAAGGATTCGCTGGGGTATTAATAAGAACGCAAAGGCGGAACGGTTTTATAGGAAATTTTGTATATCTGATTGTAAGTAACTTCTTTTTCCTTGACTCGTTGTTGTAAAATGTGGAATGAAAACGGAGTGAAGAACGTTTCATAAACCGGAAAAGTAAGCGCAGTAAAGCCGCAGCCGCACAACTCGAAGGTTAGTTTCATTTTTCAAAAATGTAAATAAAGCTTTTATATTTTTCAAGGTCGATAGCGTAATAGAAAAGCAGAAAAGTAGATATTATCTAGAGAAGATGAAAAAATTTGCAAATGTTTGTGCAGCCTTTCATTACGTTTGCGCAAACTATAAACTGCAAAATCCGGACATAGTAGATTTAACTTCTGTAGCTCCCGCACAATATTTTGACGATGGAGAGCATGTTTCGCAAAAGACGAATAAGTGAGGAAATAAGAAGGAAATAAGAAGAATCTTCTCCACTTCTAATTCAAAAATTGGGTTTTATTCTCAGAGGTTGAATAAAATGAAAAAATTTCATTTTAAAACGTTATACGTGCTTTGTATGTAAATTCATCCGTTAATGTAAAAATATATAAATTAAAAATAAAAAGACAAAATCCGAAGTTCAAGCTCGCAGTGAGAATAATAAATGAAAATAAAAACCAAAATTGAGCTAACTTCATCTGAATCTTCACCGTCGCACTCGCGGTCGAATTAAATCATTCTCTTTCTTAGCCAGCTGTAATTTGCTGCGATGGAGCAATTCAAAATCATCTTTGATATCCGTTAACAACTGCACCATCTGCTCGTTGCATCGTTGGCCACTCTCAATGTGTGTTTACTTTCCTTTCTTACTTGATATGTCTTTATGTTAACTCATCAATTATTTTTGCTTAAAAGAACGCATACATTTCACTGATTACCTTCCTTGAACTGATGAGCTCTTCCGCGTTTTGGAGCACGAATATTAACTGCTGGGGAATTTCTTATGGGTCAAATAGATCTACTAGGCACTGATTATATGTGGAGTTAATTACATTTCATTTTCGAGTTTCGACCTTTTAAGCTGTACGCATACACAAGAGATGCGTGAAATGCTCTCTCAAAATTGCCAAAAGAGGCGTAAGCAAAATTGCTGATTCTTTGAGTATTGGTTAGTATTAAATTCGTTTTTCAGAAATATGAATGAAGCTTTTATATTTTACAAGATCGATGGCTTATATAAATAGAACATCGGCAAAGCATATACGGTCCAAGGGACCTGGGAAAACTGGCAAATATTTGGGCAATATAAAGCGAAAAATCAATATACTCACGATTTAGTTTCTGCAGCCCCCGCATCTTACTTTGACTACGGTGTAGTCGTTTCGCCAGAGATCTCCCATTTGAGGCGAATAGGTGAAGAAACAAAAATTGTGTTTTCGAATTGAATTGAGATGAAATAAAAATATGATTCATCCGCTTTAACATGTTTTGTGAAGATTAAAAGCTTGGCTTTTATTTACATAATACAAAACGGGGATTGATTTGCAATTCATTTTAAAACGTTATACAATCCTTGTAGGTAAATTCATATGTTAATGTTTAGTATTTTTTATAAACTAGAAATAAAGTGATATATACTTGAACTTTGAACAAGACGTTGCCACATGCCGTACATCCCGTGACACAATCCAATTACTGCTTGAGATATTCCCTAGTTGTGTAGCCTGTTCTTTTGGTGGTCAGGATTTCGATAGAAGAATTAATCAAGCCGTGGTCGAAGTGCTATGACACATACGCATGTGAACATTATGTACTTATGATACAAAAAAAATTACACCTAAAAAAAAAACTGTTTTCCGTTTAATTCAAATCTTGCGTAAATTGTGGTACACCCAAGGTTTTGCATTTTGTTAGCATGTATTGTAACGGTGCTTCTTATGCTGGGGTATGACTCAGTCACACCAGGATCCGTTTCCAAGAAAATTTATATTACTTGGACCTTTGGTTGGCTGTTGTTTTTTTTTTTGATTTTTTTTATTTTAATTATAACGTTCGACTGTTTCGAGGTTACACGGTTTTTTTGGGTTTTTATTTCCTTAAGCGCGGTGGGATAGAAAACTCAGCCTGGTGGCCCGACTATGTTCGCGTTCTTTCCTTTCACTTTTCGTATTATTTGTTACCGACGTCGCGAGTTTCT
>CCAG010023838.1:0-39999 GCA_001077435.1 Glossina morsitans morsitans | reverse complement strand
TTGTGTTTAGTCACATAAAAGTGACTCTGGAAAGAAATACACCTACACGATAAAATACGTGTAAAAAAAATTCGTGTAAAAAGAGAATTAAGTGTAAACAATATTAAAAAGTTCTTGTTAAAGTTCACTTAATTTATTTCGTGCTTACACATTTTAATTCATTAAATATTTTATAAGAAATAATTTCTATTTTGGAAAAGAGAATTCCTGGAATATTAAAAATCGTGTAAAAAAACAAATTGTTTTTCTTTTGAACTCGTGTTAAATCAAATTCGTGTAAAAAAAAATCGTGTAAAAAAGAATTGGGTGTATATTTTGCCTGATAAAAGTGGAAGAGGTAGTAGAGATTAAAGTTTTAAAACAAACAAAATTGTAATATACAAGCGAATGAGATCCATATAGTCACTATCCAGTGGGAAAATCTAATACATAACTAATTCGAGTTAATTCTAATAATCTTTTAACAAAATCATCATTCATTCAGTTGAACGCTTTAATTATGTCGCATACCACACAAGTTGTTGCACTCTTGGCTTTTTTTTTTTAATTTTAATTTTCGTATTCTTCTTGCTTTTGTAAGTAAAGCAATGATTCTCGGACCGAGTGGTGTTACTTGGAATTACATTATTTTTATATTATTGATTAAATACAATAAACGAAACAAAAGCGAATGAAAAAAAAAAGAAGTCAATAAGAAGTAAAATAGGTTTAGTATTTTGGTCTAAACTACATTAGAATTTGATCAATAAATTTTGTAATTAAAAAGACCTCGACATCTTTAAAGTATTCGTGTTAGTGTTATTGTAAAGAGATGCGTGCATGTATGTGCTTGCTTGCATGTGTATCTATTTCTATTGCTCTAAATGGTGGATGTTGTTTTATTAAAAAGTGTTAAGGGATGACTTGTAACTTCAGAAGCAAGCCTTAGATGTCTGTTTGTGTGTGTGTGTGTGTGTGTGTGTGTGTGTGTGTGGAAACGTGTAAGCGAGAAAGGCTCATGCTGTGAACGATAGCTACCATAGATTTTAGAAATGCCCCCGGTTTGCATTTGTATTTCATTTGTTTGTTTTTCTTTTTCAATTTTTTTTTTCAATTTTTTTTTTTTTTTTTTCATAAATAAAGATTTACTGGCAGTCGATGCAATAGTTATTGCAATAACTATAGACATAATTTTCACAGCAATTATATTTGATATTTATATTAAATGTTCCGTAAGGAGATAAAATATGCTCAGCATGAGTCTCTTCTCTTCTCTTTTCCCAAGATGCACAAAAATTGTCAAGAATTCTATCAATGGCAAGTGCACAAAGGCGAATTTTAATTGAGTCAAAAAAGAAAACGAGAAGCTCCTAAGAACATAGCTTGCGACAGGATAGTAATTATCTCGGTTTTTGCCAAATTTTGTAACACATTTGCTCGGATTTTAATGTGCCTGTGTGTGTACTGATTGCTTGCTTTTCATTCTTTATTTTCATTTGAAAGACCACCAAGTGTTATTGTTTAGCCTATTGTGGTCATCAATGGTAAACGAATCAGTAACCTTTTCTTTTCCTCTTCGTGGACTGCCCTGAGATATTGTTATCGTATAAGTTAAGGGTAGCCAGTTGTTCTCCTTGTAAGATCAACTTTTCTTATATCCATCAATAAAGTGTAGAGAGCGTAATGGAAATATTGTTCTTCCCGTAGTGTTAAGCTACGTACCTCAAATGCTCTGTAAAATAGATGTATTTTCGATCAGCGAAAACCATCCATCTCTCTTCGATCCATCCGCTTGCTCACTCATTTGCCTCCGCTTGGCATTCGTTGTTGTTATGCTTGTAGTGGCAAATTGCGCCTTCAATCCGCCATCGCTAGAGGAAAGGCTTTGACTTTCAATGCGTAGTCATTATTAATTTATAAATTTTCGGAAATATTCTCCAAGACTATGTCAATGATGATTCAAGAGGTGAAAGCAAAAATGTTTCCAATCCAATTGGCCAACAATAGGCATAGAACTACAACTACACTTTGTTTTTATGCGGGCAATCACTCAAGGGACGCCTCCTATTCGCGTAACGTGACGACGGTCAGAAACAACTGAGGAAAGAGAAAGAAAGAAAGAAACTGGGAGGTGGTGGCCGCAACCCAGTATGTGTGCACCTAATCGGAAAGTGTTATGTCTTTACCGACTAAGTACTGTATAGCTATGACCGAAGTAAGAAGCATTGATATTTGAATCCGTGAATACTCACTTGGTAGCCGCGATTCTTATTTACTCGACTACTCGTTGCACTCTGCAGTAATTATTGATGCAAACCTCTTTGCTAACCTATACAGCGTTGGCCTGTTGCCCTAAGGTAAAGCAAAAAACGGCGACGACGGCATTACACAAAACTCAACGTCTCGCGTGCCTTGATATGACCGTGGCGATGAAATTCTGCCCCTTGAATGGCCTAAAGGCGCTGCTGGGGCATTACACCTCTTTCTATTGCTATAGGAAAAGTGGCTTGCCTGAGGGCCCTTGGAGGTATTAAAAACTTAATGGACGAAGCTGTTATCAAGATCGCGGACGATTGTGCCGCAGACTTAGTGCTGTCCAACCGGTTCAGAGTGACCATCCCGGCTAAATCGGGTTGGGACGGGCATGCTTTTAAAGACGGGGTGGAAACGATTCAAAATGGGAAAACTGGAGCTGCTGTTTGTGGCTTGAATTTTCAGAAGTCCATGTCGATGGGATATATTCGCTCCATATTTGAAGCAAAAGTTTACGCATTCACCGCATGTGACTCTGAATGGTTAAAAAGGCACTACGGGAGAGAGTGGATCTGCATTTACTCTGGCAATCAAGCCGCTTTCAAGTCCCTAACGAATGGGCTAGACAGGCGCAATTATGTGCATCTAATATGGGTGCCTGGCCATTCGGGTGGTGGCTGTCTAATCTACAGTGGAGCCCGAGTGAACGTGTTTGGTCCTAAACCTCTCTGCAGCGTACTACGAAGCCGTATTAACAGGCTGGTATCGCAATGGGCACAGAAAAAATCGGATTGCCGTTGGAAGCAATGTGCAGGACAACGGTAGCCAACAAGATTCATAAAATCTTCCGGTATGACAAGCGACCTACATTTAACCACGGGTTTCTGCACGGGTCGCAATTCCCTCAGGTACAATCTGAAAAACGTGGGTATGTCCGACACCGATTCATGCAAAGTCTGTCAAGGAGCGAGGGAGACGTCGCGTCATATTCTATATGTGAATGTGAAGATTCAGACACCTTGTGTTTGGCGAACATTTTACAACGCCGATCCAAGGAAGATGGCGGGATTTATGAAAATTCTAAAACTGGACGGGGTAGGAGCATGGGTGTGTGCAATAGATCTTCTAGGTCGGTGTACAGTTTGCCCACGCAGTTAATAATAACAATAATAAAACCAGATAACGACCATAATGATAAAGAGCAGAAGTGACGAGCAAGGAGTATTTATAGTAAATTTTACGTTACCTTATAAAATTTTATAGTTTCACTTATTATAATTATGTTTACATTATTATTTTATAATATTTTCTTTGTATGTTAATTGTTTGTTGTCTCTCACAATATTACACAAAGGCAATTAATTGCTGCTTACAGACAAAGGATAATTTAAAACGAGCTGACAAAGCACTTTTTAAATGGTTGCTGATAACATTTTGTTTTATAGCAAATACCAAAGGATTAAAGTCCCGGTTAGATAATACAAATGCAAATACACGCTAGCGATGAGCGTGGTTCTCGTTGTTTTTCCGTAACTACAGAAAATCCCAAAATTGTTCATTTTCATCAGCTGTGAAAACAAGCGCGCGCTAAGTCTACCTGAAACGCTATAATGAAAAAGTGATAGCAAACGACAGCGACACTAATACCATAGGCTCTTAAATCTCGCAATTATTTACCCGCAATGTCGGTTGCAATAAGTTGTAATTAACTGGGTATTAAGCTGTCTTTGTCTGCTGTGGCATTTATTGAAATCATGATTTTGTTATTGTAATTAATTTAGCCAGAGAAGTAAATTGTAAGAAATGTAAGGCTATCTATCGGCTTGATTGAGAACTCTACCGCACTTGAGATTTGAGATGAACCCACAACCGTTGAGTTGTTAGTCAAGATTCTTTGCTTGCTCGGCCACTCAGGTGGATAAAATCATGGTTTTAAACTCAAGCCAAGCTAATAATATTCCTCTTTTAACATTACCGAGACTGCTTGGTCACAAATTTTTTAACATCTCATAACACTTTTCGTTCATCTCTTACCTTAGTTGAAAGTTTCGCCAAATCGGTTTCGAAGGTAACCAAAATTGGTCCACGTCACGTTGACTTTGAAAATCAGCAAAATTGATGCATCTTCTTCTTTTTCCCTTAGCATATGATCTTAAACTTTTTATTGCTCTGATCCATTTCCAAAGCTAGCAAAATCGGTCCGTAGATCCAATGTATAAACGGCCAGTTCTTGGTGGAATGGAAAAATTTAACCTAGAAACGTGTTTACTCCGTTTTAGCTTCTTATTACGATCTTGTACCAGTGCCTTACGGTAATGGTCATCTTATAGTTTCGTGTGCATTGGTTCAATGGAGTCGGAAGATTGGCGTTTATGCATTGTAAACAAGGAGGACTTTTTAAGGATATTGAAGGAAAATTTGGAAGAAACTATAGACAAACCTGGTATTTTGGAAACATTCAAATTCTACCAAGGCAACGACCTCCTAAGTTTAAGTCCCGCTTAATTTAGCTCTTATATAACTGCCCAATCACAAGACATGAACCCCATCAAGAATATCAGATGAGAGATGAATTGGACCACCATGTGCGAAAACACTCAATCTGTTCCATCCAAGATCTGCAAAATTGACTACAAAAAGAGTGGCGTAAAATCCCTGCTTCCTACACAAGAAAAATTATTCAAAATATGTCAAAACGTTTGAATGACGTTATTAAGTAAAAAGGATACCCCACCGAACATTAATTTTTAACAATAGGCTGTTTTTTATCTTCGTAGTACAAAACAGTAACAACAATTTTTATGCTTGGACAATGGACTAGGTTTAAGAAGCGTTTACTGTTTGTCGAGCGAAAAATTAATGAGAATGACTCTACTTTACATTTTGCATTTATGTTCGTCGTAAAATAAAAAAGATTTAGCATTTATTGGTTGGAGCATTCACAAAGAAGGGGACACAAAAGATAGCCCAACGTGGTCCAAACTTTTTGAAGTTAATTTTCTTAAAGAACCTGTTATTCTTTCTTAATACAAAAAATGAGAATTAATGGACTTATAAAGATGTAATGTTCCTCAAGCTCCTTATGCGCGAATAATGTGATGGGTCCGCAAAGTACATCAAATTTATCAAAATTTTCCTAATAGAGATCATTATTCAAAGCCGATTTTCATTATAAAATGCTAATAATTGTTCCTTGTTGCCATACAAAAGCTTTCTTCTCATGAGAACAGTAGGTCTATATCGTCTAAATTATCCGCCTAAGTAGTCGAGTAAGTACGACCAGCGACTACGAAGTCAGTGTCCGTGGATGAAAATCCCCAATGCAATGGGGTTTTCTTTGGCTAAAGCGAGTGCTTAGTTGATTGAGGCATAACACCTATCGATTGCTTACAAAGCCACTAAGCTGCGGCCACCAACTCGTTATTTCTTTCTCTTTCCTCTCATCTTTCTGTTGATCACTGGGTTACACGAATACCCGAATATGCAGACTTATATAAAAAAAAAAAAAAAATGTGACAAAAAGTTTGGAAAGTAGATCTGCATATATGGTTCACATTTAGCAGACTGAACTTCGGTGCAACATCGATATGGTAAGATATCAATAATTTTGTTGCCTTCTTTTTAGAAGGAATGTTTATCTGGGAGAGGCTTGAAAATATTTTCTTATTCTATACAGATTTTCCACGTTCTGTCAATATCCTCTTTTCTGATGCCAGTAACAAAAGTTGACATAAATTACAAAAAAAAAAAATTCTTATATAATTAGTTTTCTAAAAATAGTCCGGTCCAATACATTTTAGTAGAACTTTGTCTAAAATAAGTAACGCGAAAGTTTGCGATCTATAAAATGAACAGATATCAGATGGACACAGGGACAGACATGCCAATCATTCATTCAGACAATGATTCTGACTCCATCGATGTAATAAAAGTTCGTTGTAGATACTTTTGGACGTCGAATAAGTTCTCATAAATTTAATACACGTTTCTTACGCATTGTGCAGGATACATGACAAATAACAAGACTCCAAAGGTACTATAACATGCTATTGAAAGGTAATCATAAAATGAATGGCAGAAACAATTGCTATACCATAACATATCTAAAGTACAGTAGGTATAAGCATAAGGAACATAACATGTTTGGAAACAAGGAGTCATAAAACACACGCAATAACACAAGTAGAACCTCTTGTGTATATCTTCCATATATTAATATCAATATTGTCCCACTAATCTTTATAGAATTATTTTTTATTTGGTTTTTCAGCTTAAGCTGTTTTTTTTAAGAGTTTTGTAGATTTGATTCCAGTTGATTATGAACAGCTTTTGAGTTTAACTCCACAACGGCAAATAGAGATTTCATTATTTACGGCAATCTAGCGCATGCATGTACTGTTGCTGTTGTTTACCGCGTGTTCGATGGATTTTTTTATACATTGCAAGCATGCAATGAACTTAATATACCTGAGATGATAAACACTGAGGGTAAACACTTTTATTACTAATGGAAAGTAACTAATGAGCCATTTTTAATAGTGAAATTTCTCGAATGTTTGTTAATCTGTGGTTTGGCAGAAGCCTATGTGCGATTTAAGCTAATGATGGGAATGTCCACAAAACCGCTAAACGTTTATTATCTGCCTAAACATGCATTAGTAGGTGGCTTATGTCTCTCGCCTATGAATGGTATTAATAACCATTTTCTTTACTTCTGTTTTTTTTTTTTCTGTTTTTCACAGTTGAAATTTCCCATAATATATATATATATATATGTACGCTAGGGTACTTGTGTACGCTTGCATATCTATGCAACAATGCCTATTATCATATAAAATACCTGGCGTGTGTTTCTTAAGTAAACGTAGTTCTTGCTAGCTATTGTTATCTGTTCGGTTGTTGTGAAGAGTTCCTCATTAATCCATTGACGCCAGCCATATTTCCAAGAGATATAAACAAATACACTTTCTTCCCGAAATATAAACACATATGTTCACTTTTATATTTTACGCAATATCTTGCAATTCCTTAAAATGATTGTATATTCCTCGTCCGGCGTCACCTTTGTCTGGGAATTTATTCAAATTTTTGGGTGGATTTCTAGAGCTGATTAAGTTATTAACACAAGAATCCTTAACACATGTCACCAAGCCTATGAAATATACGTACAATCACTTGTCGAACATTATTATTCGCGCGAAGTTTAAGACGTGCATTTATTAGAATGAGACATAAAGGTCTACGTATGTATGTATCTAGAAAAAAAAAATCCTTTTGGTTGCCTGTTGCCTTAAGTAAATAGTAAAGTGTTTTCTTTATAGTGCAGAGATCTGTCGATCTGTTAGGAAATTATAAAAATTGTTTCTTTTCTTTTGTTGCTTGTCGTTTCGCATATTAATTTTTATACCCTACGTCGCTGGTAGAGAGGGAATATATTGAGTTCGTGCTGACATAAGCAACATCCGAAACGGCTTTAAATAGATCGGGCCAATACCTTTAAGTTTGCTGATCTTGCTTTGAAGTTTGATCGATCATTTCCGGGGTAAGTTTAAATATGCTTGCCCGTCTATCCGTTCGACGCCTCTGTGCGAACTACAGTTGACGGATGTTGAGATAACTTGATAATGAGATTTGGTATATCGATATGTCGTAGTCCGAGGACAAACGCTGAACTGAAAGTTGACTGGCTTGGACCAGCCCTACGTTTAAGCCCCGCATAACGTCTTATCATGAACAAAATTTTTTATTGGTTCTCTGCCAATATCGATAAAACATTACGTATAGGCATATTAGTTGAATGTGAAAAAGTTTGATGGGCTGAGACCACTTTGTGAACCATACTCCTCACAAATGTTCTTACCCAAATTAAACCATTACATGGCAATTATGTATGATTTTGCTATGTTACGGGCTACGAATTTTTCCGACCTTCGCTCATATACAGTAACTTAAGTAAACTGTGCCTTTTTATGGTAACAAGACGTAGATTGTCGTACTTTACGACGAAAGTAGTATGGTGTGTATGGTGTTTCTTCTTTTATAATTCTATTTACAGCATATCTAGTACACACTACACATTTTGAACCGTCCACCCGTCTGTCTATTGAAGTTTAAAATTCTTATAATCGCTCATCTAGGGGTAAATATCCGCCAGTTGGTTTACCCTTACCTATGCGTTAAACCTTAAAGCCATATAACATTATCTGGCGGTTGGGCGGTTGGGACGCGCTAGTCTCATTGCAATCCAATGAAAATAAATAATTATTCATGAATAGATTTTTTCCTTCTTAGTAATCTTGATAAACGGTTTCGCTGATTCGTCAGACTTATTAACCAAGAAAAATTTCAATCTTTTTGCAAGAAATCTGACAACTATCTGTAATCTAATCTGATTATCAAACTTTTGCTACTAACTCCATAAATATGTCGTGCCGGTTTTTTTACGAATAAAAACCGTTTCTTTTAGGAGCAAATCTATCCTTCGTCGTGTTTTCTCAAGATCGCAGTTTTTAAAATCACCTATGATTCGTTAATAAATTTTGTTTTGTTGCTAAGTCGTTGCATGATTGCACCGGCATGGACGCTGGGTGCGGGTGTGTACTGGATGCATGGTCTGTTTGCTATTTTTTCTTCTTCTTCTTCTACGAAACATGTTGGGTATATTCATATTGTCGAAACGTTTGCAACGTCCAAAAGCAAGTCCCATAAAGGATATACACTCTTGATCAGTATCAAATTCTAAACCGATCTAAGCATCTCCGTGTGTCCTCCTGTCCCTCTGTCTGGTTGTGTAGTGTCTGTGATAAACATAAAGTCACGGCAGATAACTTAGACAGCTTTGTCATAAGCTTTTAACCTTTTACCTTTTACCTTTTTTTTTAGTGTGGAACAATCCCTCAGAGAATGTTCCCTAGCCATGTAACACCGCGGCGGTCAGAAAGAAGTGAGGAAAAAGAGAAAGAGATAGTGAGGTTGTCGCCGCAAAGCAGGTTATTGATATCTAGCCAATGGTTAGGCCTGGACCGACGGAGCATTTATCACAGCTACGGTCAAAGTACACTTTATCGCACCTAACTTTTCACAGCAAGTCTCAAAGGCCAAATTTCAGGTAAAATCCAAGCTGTAAATATAGTTTTCATTATTAGGCGGGCAACACCGAACACTAAATGTCTACACTGCTCCATTCTGGCAAAATTTTATAACAGTTCTTCGTGAAAACTTTTCAAAATTTATGGCAGAATCTCGAAAATTGTGACAAGAAGATTCTTTCTCTAAAAATGAACGAACAGATGGTACACGGGAAAATCATCAGACAGGCTTAAATCGATCCAGAAAACTCTACTTTACTGAGTCTCTCCCAGACTCTAAACCATCTGATATTCTAAAAAGTCAGAGTTTCTCGTGTCCATCTTGGATGCGCCTAAATGTTGTATACAGCCGCATAAATTTAACATGTCCTTGTATTAGAAGCACCAGACTGTAATTGCAACTACAAACACACATAAGTCAATAGGTGTTGCATCTAATTAAGCAAAAGTAAAAACGTTTAAAATCTGATTGACATATACCTCTTATCTTATCTCAGATCGAATGTGGCAAACTAATGATAATAATGATTGCTAATAAAACAATTAAATAGCAACAACAAAATCAATAAGAAGACAGAAATGAGGTTATAGTGAATGAAATGCGTAAGAATGCAACAGTGAATACACTTATACACTTAGATTGTACCACAAAGGTTGTAAGTGATCTTCCTACATCCTGCGGAGATAAATCAATATACATGGGAAGAACAAAGGGCAAAAAAAAAGGTTAAAGTATTTTAGACGTCAGAGTGTCTGGGAAATTTCTCACTTTTCGAACTACAAGTACAATGATAACAACAATGGTTCATATTTTCTACTTTTTTTTTTTTTAGCTCAACTAGAGCAGGTAAGAAGGCAAAGTTGTAGGTGATACTCGCACGCCCCTATCAACTAAGAGAATCGTTTTGTTATGCTCAGGGATGTTAATGAATAGAATGCGAAGAATTTTTTATAGAACAAAAACAAAATATAAAAAGGAGAAAATATTAATCTAAGAGACACCTTGGCATTTGTTTATAACAATAACCGAAAAGCCATATTCAGGTGTCCACTGTGTAAACTATCTTTTATTGTTACAGTCAATATCAAATGGCCAAGAGATACATCTTGTGATCAAAAGATTGGTATATCAACTGGTTTTTAGGTTTTTTTTTAAAGATTGCATTAAATTTAATAGCTCGGTGTCTACGTGCGTTTAGAAAGAAGAAGAAAGCGACAGTTGTAAATTATGAATTTCATACGTTCTGCAAATGTCAAAAGGAATGATAGAATTTTTGTCATTGAATGAGTAATTGTTCAATAGCGTCTATCTACTTATTATTAGGTGAAACGTCCTTTTGAAAGCGTGAGAAAGTTTATTGATCGGTGCAAATCGCTTGGAGATCACATTAGCTTTGTCAAATTTTTTAAACATACCTACACACGACCCTCATGAAAGGCATTACGTTAATGTCTTTGTCCTCTCAGCTCTTACATTGACTTAAATCTGATGTACTGCGTAAGTATTTCTAGTACAGCAGTAAAATTAGCCGCAAAGTTAACCTCAATTATCCATCATTTGGTATAAATAAACAACATTCCTAACAGCACATTATGGTCGTCTTTTGCAGTCACTAAGGCAGGATTTATTAATTCAGTTAAATTAATTAAATGTTTTTAGATACAACTGGAGGAGGTGGTATAGGGCGACAAGAATTTTTTTTAATAAAAATCGTTGTAGTTGTGGCAGTCAGTTATCAAATCATAATGTGAAAGATATAGAGTTACGACTACAAAACAAGTAAGAACATTGTAGCCGGACAAGGCCGGTCTTTAAGGTCTTTAAATACCCTACATCCGATTGTCTAACACACCACCAATTACAACTTACTCTATTCTGCTCCACAAAGGAGCAAATTTCATGAAGATCTTTATCTAATCTAAATAATAGGCCGAGAGGATCCAAATTTGGTACAGACATTTTTTTTATATTAAATTACTATTATGATATAATTTGCATCATGAAGCACTGAAAATTATAACTTTTTGTCGTATGTACTTCAGTTTTCGATATATGGGAGGGAGTTCAAAAATTGCTCCGGCCGGTTCACAGTTTTTATACCAATTCAGAATGCCGAAAGACTACTATTTAGCCACTTTTGCCGACAAATTTTCAAAATTGCAATGTTTTCCATATAACGATTTTTCAAATTAGGGCGTTATATGAGGAGTGATCGAAAAAGTGCACCGATCCGAACAATTTGCAATAGCGTTCGTTCTCGAGTCAAAACACGTTACTGTATCAAATTTCATCAAAATATCCTCAAAAATTGCAACCCGTAGCTTGAAAATACACATATATGGGCAGACATCGGACGGACAAACGGACAGACAGCCTTAGATCAAATCAGATTATGATTTTGAATCGATTGGTATAATGAATGGTGAGTTGATTTTAAGCGCTTCTGCATCTCACATACGCTTCCACTAACTTAATATACTCTGTACCACAAGTGGCGTAAAGTATAAAAGGCGCAGCGAGTTCACGAATTATTGTTTAACTATTAAACGATCATTACTAGATATTTAGTAGATTAAGGAACAACTCAAACTAAATCAAGGTCTCATACTTTGGTGGTAGTTATAACAAGGGCTCAGTCACTAAAGGCAAAACACTTATCGAATCGGGCACGCATCCACTAAGGTGCGGCAACTTTGTCCCTAATTCTTTCTTTCCTTCTCCTTCATCCCTTCTTCACCTGCTGAGTGATTGGAGAAAAAAGAAAAAATTGAGTAAGTCGGTTATACCGGTTGCCATGCTTGCGCACAGACCGCAAATCATATTTCCAGAATCGCAAAGTTTTCATGTAGGGGATTATACCAAGTGACTATTAAACGGTTACTCCTCATTTACGAGCCGATTTATAGGCGAAGGCGAACTAATGTTTGTTTGAACACTGAACAGCTCAGGATTGATCGAGATTCACAAATTTGAGGATCATAAGCCTTTGCGAAAATCGATCTTATCGACCAATTAAGCAGCAATTGTTTACCATAAATTGACTCGTAGCAGATTTTGAGATTGTGTTAGCTTGCCTGCGCACAGGCTTGTCAAAATCCATAACATGCCGTTTATAGGACGCGACGGCCTGATGTGAATCGAGTAATTTGATAATAGCAAGAACTTGAATAAATCCAACATAACGATTGATTATTACAGACGATGCCAGCCCAACATTAACTTGACCGTGTAGCACTTCTTAGTTGATCGAAAAGTTTGAGTTGAGTTGATCATTAAGCCGCTTGTTCTTTAGATTTCTTATAAGAATTCTTTGTGAAGTCATCTGTCTTATTTGATTTGTTTGTGAACACACAAGCACACCAAATGGGAGGAGTGTTTTGAAAATTAATGTAAAAAAATTGTTAAAATTTTGTACTTAGTTTGAATTGAGAGGATTCCCATTAACCTCAGCGCACAGATCATTACAGATTACTGTGGTCTCAAAGAGGAAGGAAGCCTGTATTTGAGAAAAGTATCTGCCGAATTACCAAAATTCAGTAACGACTTAAATTGACGAAACTCATCAATTACTTTGATTATTAGCGAAAAGGAGTAAAATTTAAAAAAGGAATTTTACTTTACAATAGCGTACACAGGCAAACATGTAGTGAATGAAGTGAATTAGACTGATGGTGCCTTTACATTTCATGTGGCGTAAAATTTCATAGATTCATTTTACATCTGTACTTTTCCATATTTATGCTGATTAATGCAAATCGTTTATGTCTGATTCTATTCATTTGCTTTTATTGATCTTCACCGGCATGATATTTAATAATACTGTCAATACTCTGTCTCGCTTACTCGCTTTAACGACGAGACATCCTTTGGTGTGATTTATGATTCATTCCTTTTTAGTGAAGCAAACCAGTGCATTTTCAATGGAAACGCTGACGTACCTATAGTCCCCAAGAAATGGGAATATATTGAAAGTTTTCATTTTTTCCGGGGATATTTCCATCCCTCTAAGAGAGTTAGCCTGAACGGTATATATGGAATTAATTCACATCGACGAATAAGTTTCGTGTCTAACACATAATTCTTCTCTCTGACAAAAAAATCTACATTATTTTTGCGTAATTGTCTGTCCTTAGATGTCACACGCTCATATTTCACGTCATTTCGCTCACTTGTTTCGTGACATTAGTTCTTTCATTTTTAAAACAATGAAAGAATTCGAAATTTTTTTGTTATTTAAATATTATTTTCAATTGCATAACAGACAGACATATCGCTCAAACCAAGCGTTGGTTTGAAGAGTGTTGCAGCAACTCTTCTCCGTCGAAAACAACAATGTCATACGGATTTGAGTTAAAATTTTATGCTTATGAGCATGCAAATGGTTCTCACGAACATCTGGGTGGCAGCTTTCGGAAAATATCTTCACACAAAATTGAAAGTTATAGACGAAACTATGAAAAAATTGTTGGTGTTGGTGTTAGTTCGCGATCTCATTTTCTAAACTACGTAAGTAGGCCATAACTTTCTAGCCTTAGACTCTTAACAGATCAACGAGTGTTTCTCTCAAAATTTTTTGCGATTACGAGAATTCCACCAAAAACGAGGAATGAAAATGATCCCTCTTGCTAATGATAGGTAAAAGACAGCAGCTTACCGAACTCTAGACCATCTGACGGTTTATGATTCTGGATATCGTGTAATTTTGACGATCAAAAAGTAAGAAGCACACTTTATCGTTAGTTATGGACTTCCTACTCCTTACAGCGAGTCCATAATTATTAGTTGTCGAACTTTCTCGATAGCGAGAACCATAAACCGATCCCAGGTGCAAGCATTGATTACAGATATTTGAAGCAACAGATTTTTATACAACTAGAAGACATCGCAAAATTTTGGAACATAACAAGCGTTACATCCATTTTGTTGATGCTCGAAAGTTGCAAAAAGATCAACGTAACCCATTCGGCAGGTTTTGTATGAAAAACTCATTCAATCATTTTAAAATATCATAAAGATTTTATTTAAAATTCATAACTCTTCCAGTTCATAATCTTATAAAAATGTCTCAAAAACGATATTTTCGTGTAAAAAAGTAAAAAAAAAAAATCACTTCATGTGTTCGATAAGTGCGCGTATCTGCGCATAGGTAAGTGGATATACAATAAAATGTTTATATATCTTTAATATTTACATATAAAATATTTTTGTATATACTAGAAAGAGAGAGAGAGATATTGTATGTAACGTTCACACCAGGGATTGGTGATCAGTGTGAAAATAGTAAATATTTGATGTTTTAGTTGGTACCAGATAGTAAAAAAGATGGCACATGTTTTCCCGTTTTTTTTTTTGTTTTTGTTTTTTTGGGAAAAAGACACAAGTACTCCGTTCATGTTGTTTGCTTATTTTATTTACTCTATGATTTTATATTTTGTGTTATTTGTATTGACCAGGTACTAGGGTTTGTTAAGAGATAAATTATCTCTGAGGTTTTATGCGATTTAACGCGTGCAAGCGCGTCTTTGCTTTTATTGTACGAGTATTCTTAAAAATTCCTATTCCTATATCCTTGTAGGAACACAGCTAGGCCAGGCCAAGGGTTTTATTATTATTTTCTTCTTCTGTTTTTTAAAAGAATTTTAAAAATAATTTTCATCAATATCCGTAAAGGTAGGGATACATGGGTAGAAAAAGAGTTGGTGCCATTTGACGTTCCTGAGGCATATGCGTTTTCGTATGTTTCTTGAGGTGATCGCGTCTGCCAAATTTCTTGCCACAAGTTGCGCATGGATATGGACGCAAGCCCGTATGTATACGTTTGTGTCGCGTTAGCTCTTCGTTACGCGTAAATGTTTTTCCGCAAGTCTCGACGTCACACTTGAAAGGACGTTCGCCGGTATGTATGCGTATATGACCTTTGAGTTGTCCATTATTCGAGAAGGCTACTTCACAATGAGGGCACTTGAACTTTTTTGGTCGCTGTTTGCGTGCATTAACAGCCTTAACTTGGGCGTCTTCGGCCATGACTCGAGCGTATTCGTGTTCCATTAGACTTAAAGCCGCATACGACTCCAAGCCATAGCCCCGTGCAGGATTAGTATGAGGACCAGCACCCACAGCAGGCATAATATTAACTGAAGCAGAAGCGGCGGCTGCAGCGGCAGCCGCAGCAGCGTAGTAAAATTCATTGGTTGAAGAAGAAGGCATGCCAGGTATGAGTGGCATTTGTGTCGGTCTAACTATATTATGAGGTTCGATATTGTTATATAAGTACGGAGGCACATTGTAAGCGGCAGGATTGACCGACGGCAAAGCCAAAGTTGTGAGCTGTGCTGATCTATTATTAATAGGTTTTCCAGGATTTTCCAAACAATTTCCAGAATTTGTAAACTCTTCGATATTAGATGTACGAGAAGAGAAACTTCCAAACGAGGCACTGTCACGATCACTTTCACTACTACTGAACGAAGAATTTGGTTCAGTTTTAATTTTACAGTTTGAGGAGGTCGGCAAATCCTCCTGACATTCAGGTTTAACGTAAGGCTTATTCGTCTCATTACGGCTCGTATTACGATTAGCTTTCCTGCTATTGCCGCTTTCATTGAGAAAATTATTGCTGGTGTTATCCCAAGGGCGGAAGAGACGTGAAAAAGTGTGCAGCGGCGTTGGTGGCACCGATGCCTGCATATTTCTCAACGACATTTTCGTTTTTCTTTTTATATTTTCACTCTCTTCGAATTATTCAATTTTCAATACTTTTCCCTTCGTACGCGTTCACTTCAAGATCCGTTAAGAAACTGATTTCAATCAACAATTGCTCATAATATATAAACGAATTATGCGAAGGAAAATTTCTCTTTCACAAGCAGGACTTTTTTTCATTTACCTGCTACTGGTCTCAAAAACTGCAACAAAGTCATGGAGACGGATAGCGAAAAAGAGATTGTGAGAGAGAGAGAGAGAGAGAGCACAACCGTTTTTTGTTTTCTATTTTTGTTACCTAATGCTTATGTAGTCCTTCCAATTTATAAGTACACACACGCGCACACGCAAACACAAACCCAAAGCCCTTACACACACACACACACGCACAAACGCAGACAATTTTGAACACTTTAGGCTTTGCTTAATCATTTCGGTTAAATGTATGCTATTTTTCATCTTTATTTCATAGATTTACCGAATCCGCAAGTGTGTTAAGTACGTGTGTGCAAATGTGTGTAGCTAGCTTACGAGATTGTTTGAGCGCAAGGGTGTGCAGTGTTTGTGTGCGTGTATGATATAGCAATAATGGCTTCCCACTTTTAATAAGTATCGCGATAACACGGCATCATCTCATGTATCTCATGTACACGTTTTCACTTTTACTGCACGAAATATATGCCACATCTCCTTTAGGGAAAATGTTACGGAGCAGTAGTTCATAAGTTGCAAAAAAAGCATTAAAAGTAAATGAGCAAATATTTCATATTCTTCATTCATATAAGGGATATACCGATCTAAGGATAAGGACCTGTACAGTGCAGTGCTGTGTTCTACGAATTTGAGGAAATCGGGCAAAGGCCAATTATTAATTTCGAAAAGAAGAGGAACGTCACCGACCACTTAAAACAAAATCCAAGCTAAAGAGAACGAACATAGATTTCATCAAATTTCGCTTTATAATCAAAATTCAGGCTTAAAATAAATTATCGAAAGATGTTAAATGTAGTGGTTTCTGCTCATTGACGTCATAAATATTTTTCAAAAAAAAACTTTCCGATTACAAGGATTGGCTTTTACGGCAGGGTTGAGTAGCTTTTTTCATCTACATTTTAATTTTATTTTCATATCCCGTCGTCAATGCTCCTCATTTTATGTTAGGCTCTAATGAACAACAACAACAACAACAAAGAAAACCCTTAAAGACATCTCACACTTGATAGCTGGGCAGCTGATCCCATAATGAAGGCAGGCACATGCCTGTTTTAAGGCTTTCTAGCGATTTAAAAAGTCGAATCAAACAAATTATTGAGTGAAACTCAACGGAGGAGAGGTCCCTTACTATCGCCTAATGATTTAACCAAAAAAAGTACCTTTGAAGGCATCATCGAATTTAATGAAAATACAGACGTACAGACGTAAACAAGATCATTGAATTAGTTTATTTTAAACCAAGTGATTCTTGAGATAGCACCAACACTTGAATGTCCTACCAAGTGATACTTGAGTGAGCAATAAAAACATCAATTGAAATCGTAAGGAGTATCTTTGAATCTTCTCTAGCTGCGTCGAAGTTGGAAGACGATTTAATGAAATGTTTTTATTTAGCAAAATTTCAGAGTTAAGATAATTGAGCTAAATGAAGCGCAGTATAAATGAGTTTTACAACTAATTGACGCTCGAAGCTACGACGTTAGAGAAATCTGTTCAAGCAAAGTATTTAGGGCTTATTATGCATCTTGGACGATTCGGAAAGTGTGGTAGAAGCTGAAATAGTGCAAGAAACTCCAGACTTGAGGTAGACCATTGGAAAAACTTCAAGATAAGCGTTTCTTCTATTGAAAAGGGCTTCAAAAATTTGTTCGCTTAAAGCTCTCCGGCCATTCCAAGAGTCGTAAAGCGATTCAGTTAAATGCTTTCGTCCAAAGCAAATTCAAATCAATTCAATTAAGATAAGTCGTTGATAAATCAGATTTCGGGTAAATCATTAAATGCAATTCATTCTAGAAGCTCTTTGATAACTGAATTAATTTTATTGGAAGCAATGCTCTTGAAGGTTTCTCTCTAGAGCAGTTCCAATTACCGTGAGGCCTTAACTCAGACTAAACTATCAAATTTCTTTGGTGTTAACCGTCTGCTCTGCTTACTCGACTATACGTCGACATTATATTTCTTACACCTACACACTATATTTCTACACCGACATCGAGTCGACGTTATATTATTTGAAGTTGAATTAGGAGAGCGAAGAGGGAATTGAACTCCTTTTTGAAACGACGGTTTAACGGTTGACCGAATTTCTTTAGTCAAAGTTTTGCGTTCAGGGAACAAAGCTTTCAAGAACAATTTTCATATAATTTTTATTGAAATGGCCCACTGTTGCTTTTGCTTAACCAAAGCAAAAAAGGAATGAGAAAAAAGTTCTCAAGCTTCTTTTGTAAAAGCAACATAATTGTGAATAATGGGTTCAGAATAAATTTTAAGTGAAATAGTTCCTAGTTCCTGTCATCGGCGAATACAAAAGAAAGAAAAATTTAAAAAAATTAAACGAAATCCACAAACAATTCTCTCCTTTGGTTGGCCTTTTCACGGCGTTAGTTATTAACCACCATCATCACCATTACTACCAGTTAACCAATCAACCACCCCTTGATGTAAATCTACGAAATAAAAGTAATATTTTTGGCCTCTTTGATTGTGTGTTTAGATATGTGTGCGTTCATAAACCGCAAATAAATATAAAAAGTGAATTTTACGCTTACCTCCGGACAAACCCTCCCGAAAGCAGTTTTCAATGTAGAGAACGATACAAGAGGAAAGCATGGAAGACCTTCCTCCATATTTCTTCTTTTTCTTTCTTTATTTACTTTTTTTTTTTTGTTATACGCATCGATGATTGCTGTATGTGCAAGTGTGTGTGTATTTAGGATACAAAATTTGTCATTGTAGGCCAAGTGTAGGCTTTTAATAACATTCAAACTTCGAGCATGAGGACGCTTTCAAGTTAATGGTGTTGGAAGTTTCTCGTGTATAGAATTCGATGAGAAAACCCTAGTGAATTGAAAACGCGCCCTTAATGCTTAGCGGGTTTCAAATCCATGTTATTCGTATCGTTTTTCTTTTTTTTGCTGTTGTTGTTGTTGTTGTTGTTCTTTTACGTGTCCGTATGTAAGTATCATCAATAAATTTGTATTGATGATGAAAGCACTGAGATTTGCTCATTTTTGCGGTGAACACTGGATGGATTGCGAAATTTATTTAAGGAATTAGAAGGGAATTGAATAACTTTGTAGGCTTTTTCTTTGAACTTTTCCTAAGGGTGGTTTATGTTAAGTTTCGTCTTATCCCCTTCAAATTATTATTTTTTTTTTTTAGTGAAAAATGAAGTCGTGTATCTCAGCTAAAACATAAGACATTAGTAATTTATGCAAAATGACTAAAATGAGCAGCAAAAGCCTTTTCAGACGAAGCGAATACTTTTATGAGGAATTGTTTGCCTTTTTTTTCTTTTTTGCAAGACTAATGCAACATTATGATAAGTTTTGTAAATCTGGTAATCCTCAAAACCTTCATATGAACGCAGAAACGATTTATAAGATTACATAGTTATAAAAAACTTCAAGTTATTTTCGGGGCGTATTTTCAACTGTGGAGTCCAAAGTTTACGAATTATTCTCGATTCTCATTTTTATACCCTGCATCTTCTGTGGTAGGGGTATGCACATTCAGTTTAGGCGAACGTTTAAGCAACACTCCGTATGCAAGTACAGATGGACTCACTTTTCATTATACCAACGGGGTTGAGAAAATGGCTGTCTGTAACTTATACTTTTTGAAGCCTGTCTACGTATTTTCGTCTTCCATCAACATAATCTGATCTTTTGACATCAAGGCCGAATTTGATTGAAAACGAATTGGGTCGGACTATTGTAACGCCCACTTCCGCATCGACGCTTCCTTTCTTTTTATACGAACAACACGAAATGTACATATTCTCGATCTACGTGAATGTTAGAACCCGTTGGGCAGCTAAAATGTGTTTAAAATGAACCTAAACGAACCTAAAATGTTGAAGCCCGATTAAATTTTAAACCGAGAGATGTCAGTTATAAGTCGGAAGTTTGTTTGCATGTATTTTGACCTGCGACCTCTATAGGTGAAAATGGTAAAGAAATGGGAAATACCAGGGCACACAACGGTCGAATACGATGGTTTTGATCTTCCTCTACATAAAATAACGTTTTCCCATTTAATATTATTGATAGCAAACACCTAATGCTATAAAATTTTCAATTTCTTTTCCTTACACCGCGGGCGGTGGTAATAGCGTATTAAGTTTTTGCGGGTGTATGCTGCACCAAGAACGATTTGGGATAGGCCTGCTTTTTATTATAGCAGTCGATTCAGACTCACTTTCTGAATTGGTTAAAGCATGCCCGCCCATCTATCCAATTTATATCCAACTATACACTATTGCGAATTTTTCTATCTTTCTTTTGATTCAAGGGTTAACCTCTTTCGAAAATGTATTGGATCGGATCGTTTCTACGATCCCTATTCCTAAGAAAAATACCCAATTTTTGATAAAATGGTCAGGAAAAAAAAATTTTTAATTTCTCTACTAAGATCAGTCAAAAGTAGTATGTAACTACTTTTTGAAATCCAAATTCAAAAAATTAATCTTCTTTCAATTAAAAAATTGTGGTGCAAAACAGTAATCCAGCATTTCTAATGCTAACATAGGGCCATCTAGGCCGATCTAGGTCTCGATCTTATTCCTAAGAAGTAAAGTTTTGTATGCTGACAATATATGCTATGTAGGTAAGTCAGCTGGAAATTAATAAGTTCTTTAACCAGAAAAACTTAATTACAATTAAACTTGAAACACATCGCGTTACGTTTTGGACTCTTTTCAAAAAGTCATTTTCGTACGGCTAAAAATCCTGGTCTTTTATTAAGTAGTTAATTTTCGATTACCGTGGACGAAATAAGTAAAAAAGTGTAGTGTATTTAACGGTCGACGTAGCTCTAACACAAAGCTTCAATTCATTTCATTTTAGTTAATTTCTTCATATTTTCTTCTTTTTTCATTTCATTCAACAGCAAGAAAGCATACCCTTTACGCATATAGTTGTAAAAAAAAACGACAAAGCAATGTTTATATGAGAATTATGAGATACGGAGTATACATGCTCTGATACGCGTGGTTTATTGCCATAAATGTCTGGACAAAACCTCTTTTCCTTAGGCGTCAGAAGTATTATTTGCTGGAAATTTCCCGAAGATGGAAAAACAAAAGTACGGACGGATATATAGAATTATTAATTATTTTATAATAGATTTACGGGGCGACTCCATCGCACTTAAGTAGGTATGTTAGTTTTCTTAATAGCGTTTCAAAGCGGATCATTGGAAATACCCAGATGTTCATGGAAGAGCTCTGAGAACACATTTATATGTTTATTTAAATATTTATATTGCAATTTCACTAAGCAAATTTTTTCGAATTACGATCATGTACACTTTGAGCTAACATTCACTGAATGTGCAATAAACATATTTGATTAGTTTGGGTAGATCGAGAGAGGGCACAGTTACAAGTAGTTTTATCAAATCGCATTATAAGATATTGTTTCACTTTTTATCCAAATCTCTGCAAAATTGATCATTTCAACAATAATTAGGCAGATAATTGAGAGAGGCAATGGCCGATTTAGGCCAAATTACTCTTATATCTATCTAATCGCCAGATTTAATCTTTTCGCATAATTTTCTCTTTCTTATATTTTAAAATACAGACAGAGTTGTGTGATCAGTCGGTATTGTTCCTTACTATAAACAGCCTATCGAAGCTATTGAGCACCGCGGAAAAAAGTACAGCATGCTAAACGGGGATGAGATGTCAAGCGATTAAGTTTTTTAAAAACTTTTTATGTCTTCGGTAACAGGTCAGTCCTCTTCCTTTCGTAAAAACCATGCTACGTTTTTGACATGATCGCTACAAATCCGTTTATAATCTCTCGGGAAAATCCTTCACGTGTTTTTGCTTATACACGCGTTCTGTACGCATCTGAGTAAACGATAACGTTTTATATATAGGAAAATCATCTTTGAACAACATTAAAGTGCTATGGAGTGATTTGGGATTTGTAGTGGCACGTACCTAAAGTAGTCGAGTTACGCTTTAGCTGAAAGAAATGCAGTTCTATGAAGCAGGACGACATTTATTCTGAAAACGAAGGTGGATCCGAAAAATAGCTAAACATTGCCATTCATTTACAAACCTAGGAACCTAGAAGTTATTTCAAGGTTCGTTGCCGAAACCGAATGGTCCGAATTGGTCAACTGATAAGTTTATCATTAAAAGAGTGGGGCCTTTATCGAGGTAGGTGGCATGACTTGGTTTTGTTTTTCATTCGCATCACATTCATTATTAAAAGCGAACAATTATAATAATTACTCCAGAAAAGGACTTAGTTCCCTTGCATGGATCAACTCTAAATGGGTACCACGTTGCAGTCCAAGTTCTTTGTTCCTTTTAAAAAACACTCATCGACAATAACAATTCTGTTAAGGGCATATTAAGTATGTGTATGTGTATGTGTTTATGGTAGAATAAAACTGTACCAGCAAGAACGCATATCCCTCGTGTCAAACTGTAAGGCTTTCAAAAGGGCGTTACAATGCTGCAACAGCTGGAGACAGAATAAGTTTTTATATTAAAATCAGTCAAACTTTTTTATATCCGTTTATGAAAACCACGTCCAGCATCATAAATCAAATTAGTTTTACAAATGAGTGAACATGACTTAAATTGAACGCATGCACGCATACATACAGATAGACAGACTCAGAGACAGAAATATATAAGTGAAAGTTTTTGCATTAATGTATCTTGCGTACGACTGAAAACTCCAAGCAAAAGTAAAGAGAGACACAATATATACGAGCACTAACCGACTTTCCCATGCTTTTAGTTTATACTCGCAAGTCTCATTTCCCGAAAAAGGCGCAGCAGACATAGCATATACCTTTATGCATATATGAGGCTACTCTATATGTACAACAAGTCGTTGTTGTTTTTTGTCAGAGATCGAAAGTTGCTTGGTCTATATTTAGGACGACATGCCCATGCTTTTGTACATGCTTTTGTCTTCCTTTTTTTTTTTGATTCGTCTGCTAACTGCTAAGCTGTTCGAAACTTCGGTCAATAAGTCTTGCAGTTCATGGGACTTGAACTTTTTTGGTCCTGCAGGCCGATCTTTGTCATTAATAGCAAAGCCACCACCACTTTTAGGATAGGATGGAGTAACATCTAACCATAAGCTTCGGAATGTGTTCGGTGGGCTTCGGTGGGAGCGGATTTTTTCAAATTGAACAACGAGAAGTAATGGAGGTCGAAAATGCAATTTTGAGCACTCCATGATTAGCGTCGGCGTGCGCTGAGTAAATTAAGTGGAATACTGTTATTTTATGTAGAGAAAGATGAAAACAATAAAATTCAATCCTTGTGTACTCTGGTATTTCCCATTTCATTATCATTTTTACCTGTAGAAGTCGCTGGCCAAAATACATGCAACTTGCTAATACAAAGCGGACGGATTACCCCCGACTATAAGTTTTCTATTTCACTATAAACTTCACAATGAAATTTTCTTACTTTAAGGTTACATTCAACAAGTATATCTTCAACGTGTCAATATGCACGACGCCGTCCTTATTCCAGAACGCCTGTGCTATCATGTTTCTGAATATCATTTTGTTACGCTTGACACCATTCGGAAGCTGAATTTTCTTCCTTCCTTGGTTCTTATTGGACATACCGACAGTTGGCATAAATAATGTTTTTAAACTGATTCGGCATTATACCCATTCCAAATTGATTAATCGATTGTCAAGTCTTTTCCTCATTATCAAAGAGTGGATTTAGCACCCACTTTGCCCACTTGTCGATTTCATGCAAGCGTTTACTAGCAAACTCTTGATCTAAAACATAATTGAAGCTGCTTGGGAGGAGTTTTCATTAATTCAAGCTTCTTCCGCAGGGGTTGGTGGTCACTTGTCACTCAGCCTATATATTCGATTCGCGAAGGGCGAGCCGTCACTACGACGATAAAGAATAGTTTGGGGTAATGGGGCTCGAAGATTTATCTTAAGCCTCATTTACTTGCCTTACTTTCCTTGTCGACTCAAATAATTTTATTTTTCATTCATTGTGGGCATAGCTCGCCTATTTGCGTAGTCAAATCTCCCGAATAAATTTATGATCATTTTCTTCATACTCAAGTGCACAAATATTTTGGTGCGCTTTCCATTGTAATTTCTTTGCGCGATGATATCACATGATTGAATCGATAATGTATTCCTTTCCGGAGGGAGACAATAGATGCTTGGATGTTACGCATTGAATGAAAGAATGAACATACCTTCGGTGATGCTAAAAGTGGAAAATCATTATTAAATTTGATAAAAGCAAAAAACCTCACGTTGTGGCCACTAACGTAACAAATTCAAGGAAACCCACAAAAGCCCTGAAAAAGGAAAATAAACCCTCAAAGAAGACAAACACTCATGCACACAATGACAGATAATGGGACCATTGTGTAAACCACAGCTAAACAAAAGAAACCAAAACATGGTGACTAGAGCGCGGAATGCTTTTAAATGCAACGCGTACTAAACTACAACAAATAAAATGGATGTAGCTGTGTGATTGTGCGATTGTGCGAGCGATAGCCCGAAAGACAAGAGGGGCCCACGCGTTCACATTTTGTTTTTTTTTTTGCTCTTTTCTTTTTTTTTTAATAAATAAAAACGGCTAAAAGGGAATTGTCGCGTAGACATGATCCCTCCAAATAATAGCCATATCAATATCAAAATATAATGAGTGGCCCGTGATTTTCGTGAAAGCATACAACGTTCGCAAGAAGAAGAGGAAAAGACAAAAACATACGCATCTGGAAAGTCGGATACTTTTATGTTTACGTGGACAGATATGTAGTGAAAAGCATGTATTGTGCACTGCGCGTTGATTTGTATGCCACGAAACTAGGGATGAACGGTGTGTGTGAGTGGTGGTAAGAACACGTTTTTATTGTTGTGTGAATGGAAAGAGTGCTAGCAAGCAGATGTTTTCTTTGTACGAAAATCTATATAAATGGCGCCTGCCAACAAAACTCCGCCTCCTCCTCTCTTGTACATGTAACTGGTCTACGCGTATATATATCCGTAAATAGAAATGATCGTTTTATATATTACTACAACATTTTATCAACTCACGCTAAAAAAAAAAAATTTTTTTATAAAATATTTCAAAACATTTTTTTTTGGAAAAATTCTAAGAATAAAAATTTGTTTTTAAAGATTTTATTAACAAATTTTTTTCTACAAATTCGTTAGGCAGCTATGATCTGAGTTTGGATCGACTTTCTATTAGAAGAAGAAGAAGAAAAATAGAAGTTGTTTTCCAACTTCAAGAACACTTTCTTCCTTTTATTAAAAAATCATCGCCAAATGAACCTCAATCTAATGCGGAACTACGATGAAACATTGACCACATGATTAAAATGAACTCAGTGGTATGATTAAATTTGCTCTGACTCTGAGCGAAAATAAAACATTTTTGGCCAGTTAAAATTTTCCACTTAATTAACTGATGAATATGTTGAGAAGGAACAGGACATGATTGAGATCTTCGAAAAGGGAGTGCCTAACCTTGCCCTTCTTGTTTTAATGAAGGGATTTATTTTTTTGGGATAAACGAATAATAATGTTATGGCAATTGCTGCCTCATCAAAACCCGCATTTTGAGATCGAGTCGAAAGCGCTGACTTAAAGTCGTCAGTGGTGTATACCGATATATATATACCGTTATACCTTGTAATAGTTTGATTTGAAAAGTCTTAGTGCAACCAATTTCCAAACCCCGCTACGTTGTCTGTAGGGAGTCGCTTCTTCGTTTATAGCAATAGAGTAATGAGTTACTAGAATTTTTCAGTTTGTCGAGATGAGTTTCCCACGTTGAAGGTAGTAAAGAAAATGCACAGAATGCTTTCGTATGACCGCCGACTGACAGAGCATTAGGTAGCATTTCTGAGCCTGCTGTACATTGGATATTGCTTGAAAATGTTGGCCTGAAAAGTGTGCGTATGCCAAGTGACACTTTTGCGAACAGTGGAAGAAAAGCAGCCTCGGCATGTCATTTCAACTGATATTTCGTGCGATGTTTCACAGCAATAAGATCGACTCTTTGCATTAATTCGCAACCGTGGATAAAACGTGTGATGGAAAGCTCAAATCAACCGTGTGGGCATGGAGAAGGGCTGCAAAGCAGATAAAGATAGCTCTACACGCTGGCAAGGTCGTGGGCGTCAGCTTTTTGGACAATTGTATTATTTCCAAAAGGAAGAAAGCTGAGAACTTCGGGCGTTACGCGCACTTATTGCGAGGTTTTGCTGATGAAACCTGGAAAGTACAGTCGTACTTGGCAAGAAAGAAAGTACTGTTCCATCAATACAATGCACCGATGCACACATTTGTTTTATTGCTTCTTCACGTATCCTTTTCGCTAGAGATAACCTCCTCGTACGAAGTTACAATAGCTTTCCAAGTTAGATAACATGATCCGATGCTACACGATTTGCTAGCAAAGGAACGCGAAGTTTCGAAGTTTCATTTGAAAAAATATATCGAGCATAAAGGAAATTATGTTGAGAGATAAAGATATTTTTTGCGATTACACTCATACTAGAAAAAATTGTGCTTTTTATACCCACCACTGTAAGATGTCGGTAGGCCCATGTTGATTTTTTTTTTTCATAATGGCTTCAACACCCAAAAGACAGCTTCAGTGACCCTACAAAGTACATACATTCTTGTTCAGCATGGAAATCTGGATTGATTAAGCCATGTCTGTCCGACTGTGTGTCTGTGCGGTGTCTGTTGTTGGCACTCTCCTGGTCGCAAAAACGAAGATATCAACTTCAAATTGGAAGTTTTTGCACGCAGGTTGGTACTGAAAATGGGCCAATTTGCGCTTAGTGTGGCATGAACTGAATGCAGCTCCATTTTTCTTAGCAAAAATTTGTGGATTTATAAAAGTTAGAAAGCTGATAATTTCCATAATTACTTTACGAAACACTCTACGCTTTAGGTGCGAAAATGGAAAAAATCGGGCGTGTCCACAAAAAGTTACACGTGATAAAATTTTATTTTTTCCCCTTTTTTAGGGTTTTGTGCGTATTTCTCATAACGCAAACAAGGCAGAATGTTTAAAATATTTTGTACATTCCGCTAAAAATCGGTTAATTCTAAAATGAATGCGTGTAGACACTGTGACCTAGTGGATCAATTTTTTCTAAATATGATGATACCCATGATATGGGTATCAAATAAAGGAACTTAAAGAGTAGAATGCGAAAAGCATAGTGGGGGGTATGCGAGATTCGGCCCCTGCCAAATATAACTTTCTTACTTGTTATGTTTTCGTTTTACATCAAATTTCAGATTCACATCTGATTTGAAAATATCTTGAGAACTATTTGACTTTACACTTTTATTGCGAGTGTACTTATGTTTTTGGAACTTTCATTAGATCGAGTTATGTGCAAAAAAAACAAGAAAATTATATTCGGTCGTGACCGCATCTTTTTTACACCCATCATTGTTATCCTAAAATTAAAGTAAAGAATTACATTTTCATACCACATAACGTTGGGTTGGTTTTTTCTATTCTCAGAGTAAAAGTGAAAATTTATAAGGTGTATGTGTTGTGCTTTACGAGTAATAAACAAAAAACAAGGTAAACAAAGAAGTTTCTCAGTTTTTGTTGCATAAAAGTTGTAGGCGTGTTCTTTGAAAACTTTGGTTCATTCGCATGTAAGCGATATCTTCATTTTTGCGAACGGAGAAATGTTTTCCACAAATACTAGACAGTTGCGTAGACGGACAGATAAATGGGCGGACATATTTAAGGACATTCCGAATTTGAAACCGGCCAAGAATTTATATACCTTATGGAATTTTTGACTTTTGCTTCTGCGTATTATAAAAGTTTTGAAAAAAAATTCAACTGTGACTTGGTCCATTTTGGTAGACGTATTACAGCGTCGCTTATAGAATATCAATTATATGGTGAAATTTTTGTAGATCTATCTGCTTCAGTTTATAAGTAACGAGCAAAAAGTAAATTTTTTATTCCTTTCGAAAAACAGAAGTGGCTTTACATTACGTGGTACTGTGCGCATGTCCTTTCAATGTTTTGGCCAATTTTCAATATCAACCTACGCACAAGAACTTCCACTTTTTTGCCGAATTAACATTCGATAGGTTCATGGTCGCGATGCCGGAGAAAGCTCACCCTGATTGTTGGCCAGACGGACATGCCTTCCCTCCTCCTTCATTCTTCGGTCATAGGTACAAACATACCATGGCCGGAAAGTGTTGCGTTTTCTATTCAATTCGAAGGGAAGTACAGTTGATCTGTACGAGGCGATGAAACTCGGACAGTATACTAAAACCAGGCTATACTTAAGAAAATCAGTCGCTTGTAGAATATCGCAAATTGACTTCACCCGCCTATGAGCAACGCTGCCTATGGGCTGCTCATTAGAGCAAACGCGATCTCATAATATTGAGAACATAGTAACTCCACACTCTCTGATCAATGCCTGTAAAAATGCTTACAGCTTCAATCAAATAAAATTTTAGATTGCTCTGATAGGATGGTAACTCTATCTTTTAATGCTCAGGTGTTTACATTTAATTGGTTTCAGTTCGTTATAAATGGAGGAATGGATTTTTGTTTATCATGATTTTAATTTTCATCGTTGGCGAAAACCTTTTGCAATTTTTTGCGTAAAAGAGATGAACATTTTTTCAGCGGAAGTTATTTATGGGAATAAAGAAATATGAACAGAATTTAAAAAATGTATGTCATTGTACTCGCTTTATAAAACGATTGGCTCTTCGAACGCTTGACTTGATATTTTGTGAGACGTACCAGACTACGATTTAATTGAAATTAATTTGAAAGTGCCGTGTTTTAATCGCACCAGTGGCATTCTTTCAGGCACTGTTGGTACATGTTTTGAATTCAGTGAAAGCACAATGGATTTTTTGGGATTTCCACCAATTGTGCAAATTTTCCGGCTGTTAAAACGAAAGCAAGTGTTCGCAACTATTACGTGTTTTCAAAAATTTCGATCAGCGATTTTTACAGACAAAAATGATGAAGAAATGGGAAATACCAGACAACATAAAGGTTGAACTCGATTGCTTTGACCTTCCCCTACATAACATAACACTTTTCCCTTTAATATTATTGATTTACTCAGTGTACGCTGACGCTAATCATAGAGTGCTCAAAATTCTCCTTCTTCAATGAATTTCAAGATCCCGTCTTCAAGAAAACCCGTGTCAAACTCTCAAACGAATACAGTATTTCTAGACGTTTACGTGCGATGAGCAAAATCCAAAAAGGAGGAAAAAGTGGCTACCTCGCAAATGGACTGAAAATGCCATTTTGACCACTAGTTGCAAGGGTTGTCCAGGATACACTGTTGCAGGTTAAATGTGGAGTTCTGCGACACCGAAACATGACAACGTCTGATTACCACTTGTTCAGATCGGCGCGGCGTGTCTTGGCTGGTACGCGAGTTCGCAAAGTTTTGGAAGTGCGAAAAAGGGTCGGTAAGTGGGTAGCTGCCAAACCAGCATAAGTTCTTTCCACATGATATCGCCATCTGAAAAATCGATCGAAAACTTTTGCAAACACCTGATATTTAAACAAATTTGTTCTCGAAAACTGCATCCTTAACAATGGCCCGTCGGCTACTATAAAAATACACTGCAAGTAAGTGATGAAATCTATGTTGCTACAATCGATTTACGTGAGGTGAGAGAAAAGTCAAATCATCTATTAAATGCATCATAGTTCGGGGAAAAAGTATTAAGAGATTTTTTAAAAATTCTTTTATTACGTCTTTCTTTTATTCCGAATGGATTTAATTAATGTACGTTACGGTCGTTATTATCTATGATCTTTTGCTCTTTGGGTTTCTGAGAAATTCTAGTGAGAATCTCTTTCTAAATCAATCTAAGTTTGTCTGTCCGTTTTGTCTTCTGGTGTTGAACCCACCGAACGCAATTTGTGGGACATTTTGATGAAAATTGTTTTGGGCCAAGGAACGCTGGGAACGCTATTGAAAATGTTTCGGATTGGACCATTTTTTTGACCACCTTCCACGTAACGCCCTATTTTGAAAAGTCCTTATATGAATAACTCTAGACTAGTGTAGGGTATTCTACTTGTTTTCTATTGAATATGTGGAAGCAGGTTAAAATTATAGAACACGTATTATCCTAATCGATGAGGGATTTTAAGTGTTGGCCGTTTACCCTCAGGGGCATACGTTTCTCCCACTTACAAAAGTATGCAAAAATATGATAAGTCGCATATAATCACTAGAGGTTGGTTAGCATAACACAATAATCTGCAATTCGGGCAATATGTGTTGGCCTAAGTTAACAAGCATCTACGATTGACCCCTCTAGGAGAATGTAATTTCTTCGTCTTTCCCAACTGTACAAGAAATCATAAGAGATTTTCCATTTTCAATTCGGCTAAAATGGATTTTGTGATCCTCTTAAACGTTTGCGGAGAATTCATTCATTGTTCCGATGAATGAATCGACTTAAACAAGAAAATCAGTTGTTTCTTTATTTCTTGAGCAATTGATCTTTGACAACTATTACACGTAAGTAGATTAAAATGATTTAATCTAACTGTCTCTTTTCCTCCCTTTTAATTTGGCATATAACACGCTTTTCGGCTTTTGACAGATTATAACATAAAAATCTACTTAAATACTAATCTCTGTGGCACACGAACATGCCGAGCTATTCAAACCGAGTCTTCAAACAAAATAAACAATTTTCGAAAATGTTGATGAAAAAACTAATAAAAAAAAAAACTATTTTTTTTTTGCATTTCTTTTTTTTGTTCAATTTCATGCATCTCTATGAAGTGGTTTAGCAACTCGGTTCATATGAATGGAAAACGTTTTTGTTTTCAGGATAATGTATTATGTTATCCCCTGTCCTGGCCATTCAGGGAAAGTCAAATGCAAATTGAAATGGTTTTTGAATGCAAAAAAGTCGTTCAATATTTTTAGGTTTGCTAGAACAAGCCCTTTCACACTTATTGACAAGGCTAATAAGTCTTACATAGATACATAGATATTTATAGATCGATATACACGTATAGATGAATATGTATATTGAAAATTTTGGAAAAAGAAAAGAGAAAAGGGAAATCTTTGCTTTGCTTTGCTTTGCTTTCAAATGCAAAAAGAAGGCCGCAACCAAAATCTAGAGCTGCCGTTCCATTGTATTAACTCCTACTGTGTGTAATTATTCAGAGCAAAGGTGCAAATAATAACCGATAAATTTATGTTTTACTTGTAATGTACCATCAATGTATGACATGACATAAGAAAAAATTCATCATCATTGTCATCATTTATATGATTACAACTAAGAAACACACACGCATAACATGCAGTTGTGCATAATATCTCTAAATTCTCTATGTCAGACGCACTAGACCAGACTGCTTGCATGTGTGTAATTACATTTTTTTTTTTCGAGTTTTATAAGATATGTGACCATAAATATATATACACACATACATATATATATATATATATATATATTTGTAATATAACTCGATGTGCGTAAATAATAATTCTTTCAGTTTTATGTCAAACTCACCTTGATTGATGAAGTTTTTCCCAAATAAATATTTTGCAGCATTATTTCAATTGTAAGACGTTACGCTCGTGCGGCTGAAAAAAAAAACAAGAAAACTCAAAAAATTAATTGTACTTTTTTCGATTATTTTGCTATCAAAGCTAAGCTCAATAACACTTGATAATAAAAAATTGATTGATCACCAACATGTAAATGACCAAAGATGCAGATTTAGGGATTAAACAGATAATTTTAGCAAAAGTCGAAAGTGTGCTATTAACTCGGAAGAAAAGAATTTTTACCAAATGGACATAGAATCCATACATCCCAGAGCTAGCTTGAGGATGGACTTACTCACTTACTTAAAAGTACATCCTACTCTGCAAGGACATTTTGAAAGGACACAAGTTCCTGATTTTTCAATTTTTTCAAACATACAGATTGAACGACAAGTGCCTGTGCAAAGATCAAACTCTTTTGATATGGAAATAATAACCAGTAGTTCCCCTTGATTATTATATCAATGCATGTGCCCGATCCCGTTTTTATTCCCACACACAAGGCGTGCAACCTTTTTGTTATGCTTCACTGCTGGCAGCTGACAAGAAGCTGGCTTTCGGATCTGCGGTAGTCTGTGGTAAGTCAGTTATGGATGAATTATCCGATAATTCATCCCATTCGTGTTCATAATAACTCTTTCATTCTATGGCCTATCGAAGGACAATTTATGTGTTCACTTTGTTCGCTCCTCAGTTTGATACGGGAATTTGTTGAAGGCGTCCACATACAAAAGAATAGAATAATTGACGTAATAACCATCCCATTTGATGATGGGCATAATCACCCATCATCAGACAGCGAATTGGGCAACCACTTTGCGATGACGCTCTCCAACTCAGGAGAATTACTGATAATATGTAGGTATTCTTTTAACTTCTCTGAGTTCGGCGTAAGGAAGTAAAGTAGTCGGTTGCGAAGTCTCCACCAAGCAATCGCCTTCAATAATTTCCAATTTGTAGGGCGCCCTAATGCTTTGAAACAATGGTACTGCGTGGAGATAGTAATAGAACGATAGCATTTGGAGATTGTGTTCTCGCGAGTATTTAATGACGAATGCAGCGTTTATCTTCCGCATCGTTTCCACCGAATTATCACCCAGCTTAACGTAGGACATTAGCATAAGTTTTCTTGATACGATTGCGCATCGACGTAATTTGACTAAATTGTGGTTATGTACAGATGCATCCAGGACAAGGGTGCTACAGAGATAAAAGAGATTTGTCCATCAATTACATCCTTCAACAGAACTACGGTGTTCCTACCCACCCCTCTTGGACTTACCGATATACCGCACAACGTGCTACCGCGACCCGTCGTTCTTTAACCGTACTGCCCGACTTTGAAACAATGTACCGGCAGTAGTCTTCACCACCATACCTGATGTCTCCATATTCAGGACGAATGTTCACAGACAATACTCCCTCTCTTTCTATAGCTCTTTCTGATGACCACAGTTCCCGCACACACAGCGGTCACACCCAATGCGGCCAGTCAATAAAAAAAAAAAAAAAATGAAATCAAAGAAAAAGAGGATGTTGTGTGAAAACTGCAATATCGTCAATTTGTTGAAAGAAAAAGTCCTCGCTGTCTTAGTGTCATCACGACATGTGGTGTAGGACACAAAAGGAATATTTTTATTAATAAAAATACCGAAATGTAAATATCTGTATAAAAGGAAATAAATCTGAACTAAAAATTTATTAGAAAAATTTTATTTGAAGTGGAAATTTATCCACCTGAGTACACGACTCGGTCAAGCGTCTCAATTAACAACTAGCTCAAAGGTCGTGGATTCAAATCTCAAGTGCGGTAGAATTTTCTAAGACTTAGTTTTTGAATTACAACAATAATAATAATAAAGTATTTTAAAGTATATCGTTACAAGGCAGTTAGTTCTTGAAAGTTGTCCGATCTAATCCACTTTCAATAAATCCCGTTCCAAAATCATTCGAAAATCGTAGTCTATAGATTGAACATGAAAATTAATGGATAGGAGAGTGATTCTGAATGGATCGGTATGACAAAAGGTGAGTCGACCTCAAATCCTTCTGGATATTACATATGTCCACGCAAATTTAATGTACGTTTACATGACAATAACATCTGGTTGTAGTTTTTAATTTGAAATTCCATTCTCTATTTGTACCCTACACCATTTGTGGTACAGGGTATGGTAAGTTAGCGCGGACGAATGTAACACGCAGAAGGGCTTACGATAGACCCACCTTTTATTATGCCGGTCGATTCAAAATCATAATCTGAATTGGTCCATGCCTGTCTCTCCGTCTGTCCACGTTCAAAATTTCTCGGCAAAAGCAGCTAAATAGTAGTATTTTGGCATTCTAAATTGGTATGAAAACTTTGGACCGGCTGGGGCAATCTTTGAACTCACTCTCATATAACGAAAACTGAAGTTCATACAACAAAAAGGTATAATTTTTAATGCTTCGTGATGAAAATTATATCGTAATGGTAATTTAACATAAATATATTAACTATACCAAATTTAGACCATCTCGGTCTATTTTTTGGATCCTATTTCAATAAGGATTTTCACGAATATTGATGCTTTGTAGAGCAGAAAAGTCTAAATTTTAATATGTGTTGATGAAAATTGACCCATGATAATAATTTCAAAAATAAGATGTGTTAGACAATGTCGTCTAGGGTATTGAATAGTCGGCCTTGCCCGATTGTAATTTTCTTATTTGTTTTCTTATTAAAATTCATCATCGCTTCTATTAAGATAAAAATCAATTTTAAATCTAAGTCAAGTAGCATTGTTGAGGCATGAAAATGGCAATGGAATGGAAAAATAATTCCACGAAATATTCTTGAAATGTGACAGAAAAACCTTTGAAAATGAAAAATTTGTAAAAATTGCTATTTTTCTCTCGGTTTTTCTTTTCCATTCTCATGATTTTGCTTCTCTTTTATTTTTTGGTTCAATTAAAAACGAAAAAAATTAATTGAATCGAAGCAAGTTGTCATAAATCTCTACTTCTGGTAGTTATTACCAAGATGTTACTTTCTTTTATTGTCCGTAATGCAATTATTTATTGTATGCTTGCTATTGTAAGTATATTTACTTAAAGGTGTCAACAGGTATAGGGTAAAGTGTTCTCATCAAATTCGTCTTTGTTTGGCATAATCAGAAAAGATGATGCTGCTTAACGAATCGTACGTGGGCAGTAAACATCAAAAAATGCCGCGTTCCATAAAAATACATAAACCGTAGCAGCAGCAGCAGCAAGCAGGTAGAAATGTAAAGTCATATATGCGGCGGATCGAAAGTATGTAGGGCTGCTATTTGAAAAAGTTCGTGATTAGTTTTTAGTTGAATGATAGACAAAGAGGGTTTTGTAGAGAAGAAGAGTTTTGTAACAATAGAACATATGATAAAATTGCTACTGCTTTGTATAACACTTCCGTATTCAAAAGTCATCATTATTACCGACCTGTACCGTCGTGAAGACTAAGAAACGAAAATTGTCCGATATCTTGGAAAAAAATACACAGTTCAGAATAAATGCATTCAATATATGTGTGGAACCAAACCACGCCCAATATCTGCAAGGAGTCGAATTTGTTTCTGCAATTATCTCTATCACTACGGCAATGAGAGAAAGTCGTGATACTCGCCGAGAGTCTTGAGAATATCGCTTCGTCCCCGTTTCATAAACTTTTTTCAAACTATCTTTTTATCTATGTCCTAGTTATCATAGATAGGAACTGTTTTGTCCGTTTCGTTAAATACTGAAGTTAAAGCCAAAAATAGCTAACCACCATTCAAGGCTTCTGCATAAAATAGACCAAGATTGTTTAAACCAATCCAACAAATTCGCAGAAGTGAAGAAGAAGGAAATGACATGCGGGAAAATCTCTTTCGATTTTTAACGTCAAAGTTGTTTCGACTAAGTTTCACGAAACATATGCGTACTATTCCCTCACCCTCGGCATGATTATTATGATAATCTTTTCCGTGTCTTTTCAGATATCGAAGTAACACTTTTCGCAATAATCGTTGGGAAAGGATGTCAGTATTGATGGAATTGGGAGAATTGTTGACAGCAGTTCAACGAAAATAGATGAAGATGTTCGGAATTGGCCTACAAGAAACAGTAAAAGCAGGTTAAAGAAACTGGTATGCTGCCCATTAAGCGGACTATGTCTTAGATGCCAGTGAATGCTGTGAGTAATACATTACAACTGCTAACATCAACGAAGCGAGACCTAAATGTCTTCATTTGATAACATAAAGATTTGGAACATTACCTTTCGAAATTTCAGACATAAAATGGATTCAGTTTTCATTGTTGGCAAAAATTACCGTTCCTTTCGAATAAGAGAAAAAGATCAGTCCATGAGTCCATGAAGAGGAATAAAAAGGAAGAAGTAAGAAAAAAAGAAGGAAACCGCAAAGAAAAAAACTTATACAAAAAGAAGGAAGATGGGAAAAAAAGAAGAAATTTTCAACGCAATTTAAAATCTTGAAATTTTGATTCCAATCAGTGGAGAATAACATGTAACTACTGCTTTCCCATTTGTTTAATACTTCAGTGCAATGGGCTTTGCACTTACCAACGCCGACGGACGGGATTACATTCAAAACATTTGCAACTCCCAGAAGAAAGTTACAGAGACCGTGTATGGTATACCCATTCCTAACCAGTAACAAACTGCGAATCAATCTGGGCATATCTGTTTCCCCGTCTCTAGCTCTATGGGTGTGATGCACAAAGCTTGAAAGTTCTTCCAGTTACTTTGGTTGACATTGAAAATCAACTAAATTAATCAAAAGGCACGATCAGCGTGCCCACTAAGCTAAGAGCAGCCCTGTTCATTAGCCAGCCGCACATACAACGATATCAATTTTATGGGTAATCCAACAACAACAATATTTGTACAAAGATTGAATAAAACCTCCCACGCAGAATATAAGAGTTTCTTTCTTTTCCATTTTCTGGCGTTTTTTATGCCCAAAAAGGTGGTGGCGTAAAATATTCTCCCACAAGTGCTTGTTAACTATTAATTTACCCACGATTCAAATAAAGAGTTACAATGAACACATGAATCAATCAGAGCAATGGCACGCAGCAAAATCCATCTTCCCTGTAAGCAAAAGGTCCCTTGAAACTCCGTCTTATATATTAAACTTAACTAGAACCGCTTCTTCTCTTATATATGCTGAAGTATTTTCATAAGGTTAATAAAGTCTCACTTGCTCTCATTTGCTCAATAATTTAGTTCAGTGACTTTTACTAATTGCCTTTACACTCTTGCAACTACATTAATGAGCAACGTTTCGCATTAGTTCCGTGGTGTTACATTAACATCAATATTAAATGAAAGAGGTTCGCTCGAAGATTCCATTTCTCCCTACAGTCTATTGATAATGGCGATGATAATAATAATAATGATGACGATAATGTCAATTAAAAGATCCATAACTAAAGTGATTTAAGACGGTTAATTTAGAGGAGAAAGTGTGGTAAGGTAATCCTTATAGTGTATTTGCGATAAGTAAAATCACCGATCATGACGTATATATCGAACGGACAAATACTTACCTTAATGAATAAACGGTTAAGGATGCAATAAATACATAAGTAAAAGTAGATAAGAAGGTCATCCTTTGTGGTAAGAATGAAATAAGAATGAAGTGACAACGAACAATAAACAATAAACACTTAGGACGCTTTAAAGCGGAGGGTATTTTCCATCTATACATACATATATGTGTTTTAGTTCTTCACAGAATATGGTTGCAATCGAATGCAATACAGATGTGCAGCTCAAGAATATTTCATTGACGAGGGGTGTTCACTATTGATTTTCATTACTTTTCAACAATTTTTTTTTTTTTTTTGTCTTTCTTCTCTAAAGCAATTTCTTCTTTCATTCTTCTTCAGATTCCCTGTTTGTTTGGGGGGTAGAGTATAAGAAACGACATCCTTTTCATTGCACAGCAGAGTACGTTGTGGTCGCCAACTTATTGTGGACAAATTTTCTTTTCTTTTTTTTTGTTACATAAGAACGTCTGTCTGTCAGATCCTTTTGTGCACTCTTTAGCACATTGACTTTTATTAAATATTATTTTGGTGGTTTGTATAACTTAGAGATATTTTTGGTTTTCCTTTCATTGTTCTTTTCATGTTGAGTGTGCTTTATACTTTCTTTCTCTGAATCAATTTATTTTATGCGAAATAATCGTGTTGATGGTTTAGTTTCGCCCTCTTTTTCAAAAAAAAAAAAAAAGGAAAAACTCACATTTGTGGTAGTGATTACCTTTTTGTATTGCCTACCTTATCGTCCTGTCGTCCTATCGTCCTATCTCTATGATTTGATTTTACTTTACAATTTTTCGTTGCGCAGCGATCTGAAGTGCGGAGGGTTGAAAACAATTTTTATTTGTGGCATCAATAATGTCTTTCTGTCAACTTAGAACATAAACCATTTGTAGATCTTTTGGTTTGTCGATGACATAATTTGTTTAAGTTGTCGGTGTGAAAAGTAAACGTATCTCAGTCATAATTTTTGTAAGTATTTCCGAAACATAATTAGTTTGCTTTTTTCTCCCCAGACAATTGCAATGCGAACGTAAAATTCTCATTTGATTCAAAATTCATATAAAAATTAAGCTTTTGCCTTAATTTGTGCATAACTTTCTAGTGCAACAAAACAAATTACGCGACTGCCCTTGAATACCCTATATCAGTTCGCAACGACTTTCAGTTATTTTCTGAAGCAATTCAAATGCATTTGTCCATCTGTCCGCTTCACGTCCATCCACGTATTTTTATGCTTAAATTACACAGTTTGCAGTTCCGGAGATGGAATGATGAAATTTTCTACACTGACGGATTCTAATTCAAAGACAAATGCTAATGAAAATGGATGAGATCAGAATCAATGTAAGTGAATGTGGAAAATTTTGATGGGATGCAAGCATTTTTTGCATCCGCTTTTAACGAAAATAAAAGTTTGCATGACAGCAAAATCTCGTTTTTAGTATTTTTAAGTGAATATTGGTTCAAAATAATTTGAACCATGCTTTGGACCGCTCTCGCATATACTGTGTTCTCATGCCTTTAGATATCAACTTGATTTTTTGCGCTTTTTCGCAAGATTATGTGAACAATAACAACATCTTTTGACTAAAAGCTTAGCTTTGGTAAACCTGGACCACGTCGCTTCACGTTTTACGCCACGTCCCCAATGTCCGTAATGTAAACTTCTGGATAGCGGTAAAGTATAATTTTTGTTATATCATGAAGAAACTCGCCGAAGAAAGGTATTAGGCGCAGTGGCGGATAATAGTTAATGGTTGTCGCCATCCGAATAATATGATCTAAGTTATCTGAATGAATGAATGAATGAATGAATTGAATTCCTAGATTACAAAGAAAGTATTGAGCAGTAGCCATATGCGCTGTCAGCTCTATCACGGAAAAGAAAATTAGATATTGGGCCTTGTAGTTCTAATAAAGTAATATACTGCATCAATACTGCGCTCCGTAACTGATTTCAGAACGTCCTTAGGTCTAGTTGATCCAAATGCAATTCTTCTAATAAAGGAAAAGTTAACGCGGCCACAAAGAATGTGCTTTATTATGGAACTTTGCTCTCAGTTGCAGACTGGAGAGGAAGACTTCATTGAGATCGATTGTTGTGCTGCATTCATGTGGCCAAAGCGAATGCTCGAAAGCGTTTTGTTTGTGACTTTCTCAATATTTGTTGAATATAAAGGGCGCAGTAATTGGGGCTTAACAGAGGAGCAGTGCTGATGATAGTATTGTCGACTTCCTTCCACCATTTCCTCTTTTACTTTTCTTCCAATGTATCTTTGAAGGTCTAACTTTTCCATGAAATAGTCCACAATTAGAGATGCAAAAGCAGTGGACTTCGTCACTCGATCACCTAACTTATTTCCCAATAAACCGACACGACTTGGTACCCAAAGCATTTTAATTTTATCACCGCGAGTTGTGATGATATTCCTTAATTTGTTGAAGATGCTCCAGCTCGAAGTCGAGGGATTTCGAATAGCTTTTAATACAGACAGACCATCAGTGACAATGAAAGTTTTGAGTTTGTCATTGCGAGCAAGGAGATCGGAGGAGCGGTCAGCAGGGAAGGCGAGGACGGACCTCGAATCCCGCCTGT
>CCAG010023835.1:0-38129 GCA_001077435.1 Glossina morsitans morsitans | reverse complement strand
GCCTTATAAAAGTTCTCATTAGGAATAAGTCTTCATAAGGCTTCTAATGGAAGCTAATTCATAAAAGTAATTCGATACAAAAATGAACTGAACAAAATTTGATTTACGCGAATCTATTTTTTGGATCCCATTCCATACAAAGCTTTTTGTGAATAGTAAGCCCTTATGCACATACGTTTCATTTTTTAATTTATCTGATGACAATTTATTCACAGTAGCAATGGAACACCAATATAGGAATTTTCAATCAAATTTATAAATTTTTTAGAATTCACTTTATATATGGATTTCCATCAAAGGCAAGCCCTTATATGACGACAAAGTTTAATTTGTAGGTTTTAGTGACGGAGACTGTTGGAAAATTTAGATCACGTTTTGGGACCCCTTCAATAAGAGAACTTTCAGCAACAATACGCCTTTGCATCATAATTATTTTGTCTGTTTTTACGAAAATGAACGAATAACTTTAACTTATATTATTACATCATTTATAACATATTAGGTGTTTGCAAAACTTTTGATCACTACTTCACTTGAAAAAGTAGTCTATTGTGGAAAATTTCTGCAATGTATATGAATGAAAATAGTTTCCATCATTTTCTACAACTTTTTGCAATATTTTTGGCAACATGGCGATATCATGTCGGAAAAACTTATACTGGGTTGGCAGCGATCCACCCACCGAACAATTTTCATACTTCTTCAAGTTTGCGGACCCGCGTATCAACCAAGCCATGCTGCAGCGATCCAAAAAGTTGGTAATCAGTCATTTCTGGTGAGTACCCTCGGTGTAGCAGAACTTCCCTTTCGAACTGCAGCAGTGCATGCTGGACCACTCTTGCAACAACTGGCCAAAAAATGACACCTTCAGTGAGTTCGTGTCGCCATTTTTAAACCGTTGACTCCAAAGACGGCATTTGATATATGATGGAACAGCATCACCATAAGTCTCTGTACGTGTTTGGTGGGCTTCGACAGCAGATTTACTCAAATAAACAACAAATGTATTGAATTCGGAAGAAGAAGAATTTTGAGCGTTCCATGATCAGCGTCGGCGTAAGCTGAATAAATCAATAATGTTAAATGGAAAACTGGTATTTTATGTGGACGAAGGTCAAAACCATCGAATTCAACCGTTACGTACGCTGGCATTTCCCATTTCTTTGTCATATTTATCGGTAGACGTCACCGATCAAAGTGTTTGCAAACACCTAATATTGTAATAATAATAAGTTAACTAATTAATTTATAATTTTATTAAAGAATAATTTCCTCTTTCTCTTCTCTTTCTTCTCTTTCTCTGTTATCTCTCGCACATCATATAGCATATAACAGAAATATTCTCTTACAGATGTCCTTCAAACCGCAAAGTAATCAATAAACATCGAATAATGAATTTCCGTAAGCTATCGAAATAAATCTTTTAATAACGCGTATACCGAACAAACGATCCGATTAAACGATCGCTCCATTGCATGTGAAGCAAATTTGAAAATAATGATGAACCAAATTTAATACAAATTTCGGTTCCCTTAGAGAATAAAAAGTTTTAATTTTTAAAATATGGAAATTTACCAGAACTCCGATAAACGAGGACATTGGTGACCCACTTATGCATATTTTCATGCTAATTAAATATTCATGTATTTATGCGTATATATAGAAAAACATTTATCTATAGCTACACGCACGCAAACAATGAAAGCAAAAAATATAAGCCTGGGTGTCATTAATTGTAAGCCTAAATAGAGAGGTATGTGTTGTTATTGTTGACAAAAATGCTTTAACCTAAACACAAATAAAACAATTAAATACCGGTTTAGCTAAGGAAAACCATAACAATAGGGGCCATTAACGTTGGCCAACAAATATTGTTTTAGTATTTAAATTATAAATTATTGTTAATATATATATTTTTTTTAATATAAATATATCATCATCACCCGGTTGCATGCCTATACAACTTGTGTGCTCAAAAATTTACTGTTCATACCCTACCTTAATTGCGGTAAGAGTACATTGTAAGTTTACGCGAAGGATCCGATAGAGCTACCTTTTATTATACCGATTTAAGCTTGTCCATCCATCTGGTTTTCTTGTGTTCAACCCGCAGGCCACACTTTTCCAGACATCAGCGTATTTTGACGCATGGTGGATATTTAGGGGCAGAGGTCTTTCATTATACCAAAATCAGTTTCAAATATATTCAAGTACGTCTGTCATTACTATGTTTGCCCACGTAATTTTGTGTTTTGCTGCAATTCGCAAAATATTTGACCCAAGGGCTGTATTGAAAATAGTTCGGATCGAATTGTTCTTGCGACCGCCCCACTGCTTACCGTCCTGCATGGAAGAAATTTTCTATTCTTAAAATTTCTCAAGATATGTAATCGTTGAAGAATAGTAGTTTGAGATGCTAATTGTATGTAGAACTTTAGTTGGCATGAGCCGGTGTTCAACCCTCCGCCATATAAACGCTTTCGCAAAGAGTAAGCAAGCCTTTACAGCGCAGTAAGTTTTAATTTGTAGTGCTTAATAAATAATAAAATAATATTTGGGCATATAGGTTTACTTTCCCCAACTAGTAGGGCAAAAACATAGGACTACTTTTTGGAACCCTGCCCGCATAAGAAGTATTTTGAAAAATAAGCTTTTACATGGAACCAAAGCCTACTCTCTGGCATTACATTGGCGGCTGCAAATCTGAAATGCGGTCACAATAAGCTCTTTAAGAAGAAGAAATGAAATTTGCTGAATTTGAACTATGTTGGTTGACCCTTTGCGCCCTCCAGAATGTGTGGGTTCTCATGAAAGCCAACAAGATATATGTGTTGATATATCGTAATAGAAATAAGTGAAGTAGTGTACGGTGTTTAATTGCACGCCTTGACCGTTTATAAAGTTTCATGTTGTGTTTTCACTGTGGCTTTGAAAACTTTATAATTTATGCAGCAGTTATGCTTGGTGAGAGAAATTCTAAAAATTTATTTTACCACTTTCGCAAAAATAGAAAAGTAAAGTATTTTATCCATATTTTAGAATTTTTGTCACACATTAAGCATGCACGAAAAGTGCAGATAGAAGAAGAGAGCATGTACCGTTGTTTAAAATGATTTTGATCCTTGTCATCCCTTACTACTAGAATTTTCACGGTGGCCATGTGTTTTATATAAATCTACAGGTATTCCGGTATAGTTAAATACATATTTGTTTGTGTTTTGCATATCAATGGTATTTATGTGCTCGCCAACCAACCCTATACACCAAATGCGTCTATAATACTATATGAATACACATAACCGATGGCAAACAAACACGCGCTTGTTTATGTAGACAAAGATACAGGATATTGATATAACTAAATAAATTCTGATATCAAACCAAATATACACATATGTACAACCTTAAACACAATATATATATTTAGTTTATACATAGCAATAGTTAGACATTGCGGTAAGTCTTGTGAAAACAAGACGGGGAAAATTTTCGAAGATATTTCAAAATTATTGAAATTGCATTTTCTTACGTCGGGTGGAAGCAATAACGACAGATCTGCCATTGATCAAGGTGACTTTCCGATATTTGTAAAAATACTTTTGTGTTCCTATTTGTATGTTCAAGAACTGCTGGACGTAAATTAAAAATCTTTCTTTCCCAACATAGTCTGCTTTTAGCTGGCTACATTTTTCGCTACGACATTCGATGCTTTCGTGGTGTTTTTTACATTAAAATAAGTAACCCTACATTTGGCCACATCCCATTACTAAATACCGTACAACACTTGCAGTTAATCATATAACGAATTTTCAAGACAAGCCGTGATATGATGAGTGGTCGAAGACGTGCTCCGAACCGGACCATTTTCAATAGCGTTCGTCCTTGATCCAAAACACGAAAGTGTTTCAAATTTCATCAAAATGGGCCTAATTTTTGTGGCCTGTAGGTTGAACAAAGGATATCGGGACCGAAGAACAGGCGGGCAGACACGCCTGAAGCAAATCAGCAAATGCTTCTAAATTGACCGGTATAATAAAAGGTGAGTGCATCTCAAGTCCTCTTTAGTGTTGCATAAATTCACAACAAACTTAATATACCCTTATACCACAGTGGGTTTAAGTTAGACATCATCAGCATATTTTCGAACCATTTGTTCAAATTTGGAAACAGGGAGTGCTTTATGGGAGTAAGTTTTGCGAACAAGATGCGTAGAGGAGCAATTTAAAGTGTAACTCCTTTAATCTTAGCATCATGGTAGCATGCACATGATTTTTTTTCTTTGTCCCCAAACGTCATATCGTCTTTTCTTCGTTTTATTCCTTTACTCAAACGGTGCGATACGCTCGCATAATATGTCGTTGAATGTAGTTAAAGCTTATCAACGAAAATTATTCTACACACACCTGCAGATGTTGACGCCAGGATCAGCAAAACAAACTCACTTGACTTCGGCTTCCTTTAAGTCGGTTCGTCCTTTCTGCAAGATAGATTCGCACGCTTAGACAAAAGGGGGGTAATTGCATTATGGATATTGGTAAAACGTTTAATGCAAACGCAACTAACGACGATTAATCGATTTAGACGATTCGCCGTCGAATATACTGACGTGAAGTTAGTCTACTGTGCATAGCCCATATTTTTGTGTTGGCTATCTTCACACTTGGTCCACGCCTCTGCTAAGGTAATTGATAATTCGATGCTACTAAAAGAATGAAAAACCGATAAGACACATTAAACAAAAATAGAAAATACAAATATGAATATAAAATGGATTCATACTTGGTGTTATGAAACATTTAAAACAAAAAATGTAATGTTACTTCTTACCATATGTATGTAGACAAATGGCGAAAAGTAACAAAATGTAAAGTATGCTATAAAAAATGTTAAAGAATTGACGCGACCGCAGATTGTGCGCTAAAGGCCCTTTGTCGGAAAATTTTTATAGCTCGATTTGTAGATTGCAGGCTTTCACTTCTAGTAAGGTGACTTTGTGCAACAGTTAATAGCAATAACTTGGTTTTTTTGGTTTTGTGATTGTTTATTTTATAACTGCATGCTTCCTAATATCCAACTAAACAAGAATGATTTTAGCGAAGGCACAGCCCTCAACACTTGTAAGCTATCTTAGGGCTACCTGCACTTTGGTCAGAATATCAGAAAAAGCAAGGCAGGAGCACCTTCCTATCTATCATCCGACCATCAATCGGTTTTGCAGAAATGGTACGCGACCTGTCGGCAACTTCTAGTCCATGCGGATTCCTTACCAAGCTTGTGTCGTTCCGATCACTAGTTGCTTACAACCATGGGTCACGCGAGTGTTAAGCAACGCCTTGGTTCATACGTATTTTTGAAAAAAACGACTCGATCAGATAAAAAAGGTTTTTAAAGGCGTGCCATGCACAAATTGTTAGCCAGGTGGAGAAAATGTCTGTCTATACTTCGAATAGAATATGTTTTAGCATTTTCATACAATAAACGTTTATTTTTCTGGACGAAAATTCCGATTTCATATTGACGTATACCAAGTGATCGGTCGGTTGTTGGCACGTCGTGATGCTAAAAATTCCAAAATATATTCCTGACTTTCTTGTTTATTATTCAATTGCGAATAGATGCCGATACTCAATATCTGTTTCTTAAATTAATAACGAAATAAAGCATTTGGTGTTTGTTTTCGTTTATGAGGAACTTCGTTCAAGCCGTATTCAACTAATTTGCTAATAACCGTTTTGGGATAATTGCCATATAAAGCTTTCAATTATGCTATTTATATAAAATTAAAATAAAAACTACCTTTCCGCACAAACTAGACCGTAGATTGCAATCAATATCGTTGATATGTATACTCGCTAAATGTGAATTCATAGGTACGCATATAATATTCAATTATACAGAAAGGGAACGACATATATATATATATATATATATATATATATGTATACTCGTATATGTTATATGTGTTAGTTTTATAATTGTTGGTTGCAAATAAATGTGCATTTTTAACTACTAGTTTATTCGAAATAGCGGTGACTACGCCATAGGATACTGGCGTGAAATGTAACTAAATTAAAACAAAAACAGCAAACCTAGCTTATGGTACCTATGGTATCCTAGGCAAACAATTTCATCAATTTATTCGCAAAGTTGTGTCGGTTTAAACTTTTCTTTTCATAATTTACGATTCGACCAATTGTTGAATAATTATATGAATATTTTATAGTTTTATTTAATTTTGTTTTTGTTTTTACCTCTTATATTCAACTTCATAATACATACGCGCTGTACATGTATATTTATGTTCATCAGTTATCCTCTATTTATTCGCATACGTGCGTGTACGTAAGCTTGTTAACCTACTTTAGAAATTTAAGTATAAAATAGTAATTATATAAAATGTGTTGGATTTCATACCCAACCACACAGACAAACACACCTATACATACATAAAGTAATCTATGAAAAAAAAAAAAAAAAACCGAAACGAAAAAAATCAAAACTTTTCCACACGAATGTATGTATATGTTTGTGTTTTACTTCCATACAACTAAACCAAATTGTACATTTTAATAACAAGTTGTTATGCAAATGTAATTATTTGGTTAAATTTTCGTATACATATCCATAAATATTTCCGTGTATGTTTCTTTGTATGTGTATTTAGATGCATGTAAACACACGCTTACTAAGATAAATATTAAAATTAAGCAAAACATTAATATTGAAATTTATATGCAAACAATTGCAAATACCGATGCATAAAAGAATAGAAGAGAGAATGAAATTTTTAATATTGAAACATTAATGTAAACAAATTTAGAAGATAGTTCCAATTCACTTAACATTCCGTATATGAGACTTGAAAAAAACGCCAATAAAGGTTGCAAAGCGCATATGTAATGCCGGGGAAGCATCAAGCCAGTAAAGTCAGGTTGAATGTATTTAATAAAAATATTAAAATTAAAATATAAATAATAAAGACGAAAATATATTTCAATAGAATGCAGTAAGGATGGGTAGCGCTTTCAACGGCAACGACCGTGCGTTCAACATATAAACGTATAAGCCATTCTCAATCCGTTATCCAGCCTTAGAAAAGTTATATATAAACGGGAGGAGCAAAACTTTTTTTATATATATATGACCAAACACCCAGAGGATGTCCACTATTCGTGTAATACGCTGAAGGCCAGAAAGAAGAAGAAGAGATAGAGAAGTGATGGCTGCAAGCCTGATGGGTATGTGGCTTGTCGAAAAGTATTACGTCTCCACCGATTGGGCACTCCCCACAACTGCGACCAAAGAAAACTCTACCACACTTGAAATTTGAACCGGCGAAAACAGACTTGGCAGCCTACTCGGCTACTCATGCGGATTAAATTTCGGGCGTCAATCAAGGAAAGTTATTCGGTTTTTCATCTGAACGCCTCTCTACTAGTCTAAGTTCTTTCATCTGTCCGTTTATCTTTCTATATATGTCCCAATTCTCGCATTCTACTAAGCCAATTGATGAAAGAATCATTGAGCTGGAACGATTTATTTAATTATTTAAATTATGACTATGTGCACATCTGAGGCGTCGAACGGGCGGACGTTCGAAACTATAAGTTAATTGAGCTGAGTTAACATATATGCATATAGCTGCAAAATAACACGTTAAGCAGTCGGATTGGGCTGTCAGTTGACTACCATGCACTATTTTGATTAGTATAATTTTTTACACCTTGCCGTCATAAAGTACCAAAAGTTGTACTCTGTTGCCATGAAACTTTCATGAGGACGCTTATGTGAAGACTCAAAACATCGACATGGTCCAATTTAGTACAAGTTAATTTTCTTACCAAGAGCTTTTTATTCAGAAATACGCATATAAATATATATTTCACATACATATCGCATATATATATATTTATATATATATATAATATATGGGTCGAAGAAGATCGTAAGCAGGACAGGGTATAGAATACGTGGCATAACATCGGCATGTCCGGTAACAAAGTTTCAATTGTCCATCTGACTATTGTTTACGAAGTTTTGTTATGACACCCCCATTACTGCCGAACAAGCTGTCTTTACAATGAGACGTGCTTTCATCCGTTACAACCTCCGATCGTCTGATCTTCTGACTATAATAATATCCTTTAGACGAAAATATCTGGACTTTGACTAGATGATTAAAAATACTTTCTGTTTTAAATATAAATTTGCCCTATTATGTCCATGATTCCCACATTCGATTAGTATACGAACATACTATTTTTCACTAGTTTTCATTCACAAACACATAAAATGCATATAACATCTTTTTGCAAATAGCATTTTATGTAGAGAATGTTGGTAGATGTTATTCAATCTGATCCGCCTTCAACAAGGTCTGTCTTTGACAATGTGTATGAAATATCATCAACATATCTTGAGAACTAGGAACTGTGGCGTGAACAAAAGATTACGTGAACGCTCAGGAGTGAAAATCCATTAGCTTATCTATTTCCTTAAAATACTTGGTAGAGTATAATATATATACATACATATGTATATATCTTTGAGCAGAGTTAAATTTTAAATCGATTCGATGATTTCCATTCGACCATTTTTAATAGACGTGATAAATACACTGCTACCTTACACCGGTAGAAATAATATATTAAGCAGATGTGTTATAATGTGAAAGTTAAATTAATTTTAATGAATTTAAGCAGACATTAATTTAAATTAGATAAAACTTCTCGTTTATGTATTTTATATAAAATTTTATTTTAATATTTTTTCCGTTCCAAATATATAGGTTGATTACGCAGGATACGATTAATAAAAATGCCTTCAATGTATTTATCCCCTTCGTTTTCTCTTATATTTCATAGTTTGATGCGTTTTTGAAATAATTTTGCCAATTAAGTTGTAGTTGGAAAAAAAAGCTCAAGTGAAAGATACTTAAATTCTTTTTTTTTGCCATGGAAATTATGCAAGTGTGTACCTGATATGGACTGAGAAATGTAGGAGAAATGAGAAAAAAAAGTGAAGAAATAATTTTTCTAAGTTAATATAGTATATATAAGAAGAAACAAATAAGAAAGATAATATTCGCTTTGTAAGCAAACTTGAATACTCTTCACTTAAGCTAAATATGTAAAGATAGATTACTCCTTAGCTCTGAAGCAATAAGGAATCTGAGGGATGTTATACAAACATGACCTACGGTTCTAATGAATATATGCATATATTTAAACATACGCAAATACATACCTACATATATATATATATATACATTCGCACTAATAAGGCTTCAGATCTATAGTTAAATATATATATGTTATAAAGCTCGACCTCCTTATTAATGACTTTCTTATTGTTAGATTCGGTTTTTTCTTTACGGGTTTTACCTATAAGCTAAGAGAATACGTGAAGTGATTTTCGGTGTTTATACGTTTATACGTTTCAAATTTTAATAACCCATTAAGTGTGTGGACGGACGGACAAATAATGACAATACTCCAATCAAGTATTGTCATATAAGCTTCTTTTTGTTTCCCTGCGTTGCAAAACTAATGTCAACTTTAATATATGCATTTTCATGAATGTGAGTACAAAAAATCCTTAACAACTTTACACAACCAAAAGGTAAAAGATATTAAAAAATTTATGAGAAAAACGCAAGTTGCAGTTTACTGTCCTGTCATAAATTTTAATGGCTTTTCCAAATGTACGTGAACGCTTGTGTTTGTGTACATATGCGTGTATGTGTATGTGTGTTTCTGTGTGTTTAAGAGATAAGTGTGTCAATCGCTTACAATGGTGTAGGTGATAAAAATTAAAACACTTCAAGTTTCAAGTAAATTGGCATTAAATTTTATTACTAAACTTTTTATTGGTTTATATGAGGCTTTCTTTCCACCTTTATTCGTCTTTTTTGTTTTGAAAAAGAACACAATCCTACAAAAGCGATACAACTGGCCGTACAATTTTTCCTTCTATCATCAATAGAACAAAAAACAAAAACTAAAAAATACTGTTCGTAGACGATGATGATGGTGTGGTGATGATGGTTCACGTTAGCGGAGGTGATAGTGGGCAACGATAATAATTATAACTGCACAAAAGGACAATGATAATAACAGTGTCACGCTCACATGTACAAACTGTTAAAACATTATGAACACAGTAAGCCTGTCCATTAAACTCATAATCATGAACTTTGTATGCAGATCACACACTTATACTTAAGACCACTTGATTACTGCAGCAAATATAACCCTGTGAATGAGTTACGCACATCTGACTACATACAGGAAAAGTTACCATCTAAACCACCGTCACTATATAGCATTCTAGTCTGTATAGTTAGAAGCCTTCCATTTACGAATAAAATTTTTGTCATAACGCAAGAGAGAATTCCTATAAAAAAAAAAATAATAAAGAATGCAAAAAAATTTAATATTTCTACTTTTTAAATTACAAAAAAACAACATAAATGATTTTTTCCAGCTTAATTGCAGTACATTTTACATAAAAACATAAATTGCACTTTTTTTTTCTATTGGTGTCCACTACATTTCTTTAGTGAGCTCTAGTACTATATAGTCTCACTGCTATCTTATGTACGAATATATATTAGCTTTGTTATCATGCTTGCAACACCTAAATTTAAACTATATTTATATCCTACCGCCTGTGGTACAAAGTTATACGGATGTATGGTTTGTTCGGATGCATTTAGAAAGTGATTCTGAATCGATTCGCGCTTGTCTGTCCGTTTATCTGTTTGTGTGGATGCATGCAATACCTAAAAGGACTTGAGCAAGATCCACCGTCTATTATACCGATCAATTCAGGTGTGTCCATCTGTCCCTCTGCCCTTTTTTCCGCTTGTCCGTCTTGTTTTCTTGTGTATAATCTACATTTACATGGCGCAATTTTTTAAATATTTTGGTGAAATTCGATACACTAACGGTATTAGACGAACACTATTAAGAATGGTTCGAGACGAAGCACTTTACCGACTACTTCCTATACGAAGTCTTATTTTGATAAAAGACATTTACTGGAGGCCACTATAGTCTTTCTACTTGTTTCTTCTTTCGGAAAATTTAATATCTTTTGCAATTTACCAATTGTTTAAATTATGCTAATTTTTTCGCTTTGTCCATCTGTCTATTAACTAAAGGTGGAGAAGACGGTTAAAACTTCTTCTTGCGTAAGCAAATCTATAAAAGTCAAACAACTACTGCCTTGAAACAACAAACAAATTATGTTTCCCATTTCCCGTAATCCCAGTTTTAAATAATTACATCTTGGATGGAACTAAAATATTGTTTCATGAACAGGCAGAACAACCTGTGGAAACAATCTCATCAAATTTCGCTAGCAAAGTGGCCCAAGATAAATCGAAAAATTACTTACACGTCGGAAAACGTGCCGTCATACCTAAAAGGTAGTGGTACTTTTGGAGCATTTACTTAGAAAAAGTCCTTCAATTTATTGAAATTTACAGGTTTCCGAATATGTAAACGGAATTTTTAAGTTGATACTACGGGTTTATTGCACGAAAGTTATAAAAATATGTAATTCGGACTACTGTCCATCTGAATCTACCCATGAATTTTTGTACCTGTGATTCAAAATAAGTCCACTTTTCATTCCTAGCAATGGGCGACACAAAAACGACTTCCTTTTGTATCATTCGGCCAACCAAAAAGTACTGTGAGTGAATGCTTTTTATTTGGCAGAAAACTCGACATCATCATTGGCGGAAAAAATATTTTTACGACCCGACATAAATTGGGCTACGTTAGGTTATTATTGCCCCAAGGTCCAAGTGATAAAGAAAAAAACGCAAACGAAGACATTTACGTACTCTGCATGTACCCTACACGACAGCTACGACAATCTACGGGTGAATGCCTTTTTTATATTTACATGCCAGGTAGTTGCACATACGCCGAAGTACTTCAAAAATATATTTGGTGATTTCTAAAAAACCCAAATGATAGTACAACTTGCAAAGACAACCCATTTCTTAAAGCGTCCCCTTAGCCATATTCCCATAGATTACCATTTCCTATCCAAAACTAAAAAGCTTCGCCAAAAAATAACTCAATATCAAGTGAAGCGCGTGAAGTCGTTCATTTTTGTATAACAACAGGTTTCTCCAAAAATATCTGTGGAAAAACGGTTAAAGTGAAACACTGAAAAAATTCTAAAGCGCTACACTGCTGCTATGTTGCTGCGAAGCTACGATTAAAGTTTAATTGTATGCAGAAATCCGAAAACCGAGCCTCTGGTAAAGTGCGATTAAAGTTTTAGAAAGCGCTTAAATCTTAAGTAGCTATAAGTAGTGACTTCGTTCACAACATCAGTTTTTTGAAGCACACAAAGAATGAATTTCTCTGGATATAATTTTTAAATATAGAGGAAAAGAATGGTAAGCGTCCTCCCATAAGATAACATTAATTCTTATATCACAACCAGTGAATGAATCTCGAAGAAGACGGGAGCCGAACTTCAACTTAAATCCCAAATACATCAAATATGCCGCTTAGTGGTAAACTTACTGCTGAATTCAAAAATCTTATCTAAATAACTGTAATTGTTAGCAGAAGACTAATTAACTGAAGTCACACTAATAAAAGTTGTTTACGTAAACTTTGAAAAAATACAAATTTCAGTTTAATTAACAGAAATTTCTTAAATGGGTGGGTTTGGGACATATATGAAGTTTGGACAAAATGACAACAAATTTTTTTAAACAAGTATACGGTATTTATGAAAAGATCGTCTAATTCTTGTCTAACTTGACAGATGTTTCAGATTCGGTTTGAAGCGAACATAATTTTTGTACCCCCCCAATACAAAATTTTATATTATTTTTTTCTTACTTAATAAACTTTTGAAAGAGACCTTTACTATCTGGACACCCACACTATATGTTTTGTATTTTTCTGCCCATTTCGTCTAGTAACCATGACGAATGCTTTTCCACGTTACAGGTTTCGTTCTAATGACGCTTTACATTCATTAAGAGTCCATGCAAACAGCAGAAAAGAAAGTCTTAATAAACCAAATTCTTTTCGCTTTCTCTTCTTCTATACGTGTTTTTATACGTTTCACTAAAACGATTCAAATATACTTGACTCGTCCTTTAGGTTGTAACGCAAAGAAATACCTATGGAAGATGCCGTAATATATACATATTTTTGATCATTTGTTAGGATAAGTTTTAAAGTGGCCTATTCCTTATTTGTCCGTCTTTCCGTCTATCTTGCTTTGTTGTAGAAGATATCATGATCTCAAAATTTAAATCAGAAAACACAAACTCACATATATAAGCTAACTTGATAGCTTGAAAATAAAAATGACCTGCTCCCGATCAAGCGCACAATAGTCGGTAGACTGTAACGTACAATTAATAGATACAGATGAGAAATTTCGTAGAAATATTTAGCAAAGTTCGCAGGGAAAATAGAAGAAGAAAAGAACTAGAACTTGCAGCTTGCCGGCAATATTATCCCGAAATTTGTTCCTATCATTTTCTAGACCTAGTTGGAACATCGATTAGGCGTCACGCGTACACTTAACAAAATGTTTTACAATCCTGATGTAGTTGTTTCAGTTGATGGGTATCACACATTCGCCGTAAAGCTTACTAGTTTTATTTCATTTATGAACAAAAATATGGTAAAATGTTGTCACACTTTAACTTGTGCTATAAGTTATAAGGGAAAGAAATCAAAAAAAAAAAAAAAAAAAACAAAGTAAACTTATGATAACTGTCGGGCAATTATTATAACGCCAGCAACAACAGCAATATGGTTCCTAATTAGTAGTAATTAGTTGTAGGAAATTTTAATAGGATAAAATTGTAGTAATAAAAAAAATTAAAAAACGAATCAAAATATAACGCAGAATAAAATACTGATATGAAAATTTAAAAAGAAACACTTGGGAAAGTTGTATAAGTCACAGAAAGAATCGCGCGTAGCTACTACATCCAACAAATATAAAATAATGGCATGTTAAATCTGGGTGTGGCTAATCGAGACTGTTGTAGGGCTTTAAGTCCTTATCCGATCATGCTTGATATATGTATTAAATTTAAGATCTATCTCTGCGACCTTCACTTTGGAAAGTCCTGATAATAACAATTATGTATCTACGTTCGGTTAATGTTAAATTTCCTAAAGGTTAGTCTACTTGGGATGGGATTAACGCTATTTGCGAACAGACACACACAGACCTACCAATCTAAGGACTATAAGGAGATGAAATTTATTTTTGAACACATCTATCAGCAGTCAACTTTCCCTCTCAATTCGGACGGCCATGCAAGCTCTACTACAACAAAAAGCGTATTCGCTTAAGCTACCAATGGAAACATGTCACAATTTTTAGTAACATTCGGCATCATGACGACACACCAACAAGCATAAGTCTGTTTGTTTAGCAGTTATATTTAACAGATCACCGATCGTAGATGAGAACCGCGACTACCAAGGCTACATACCCGGATTCAACTGTATATCCCTGCCTTCACTTGAGAAACGCGCGATATGTTAAACATTCGCTTTAAGGTAAAATTAATAAATCGTGCCATTGGCTTACCACCTCTTTTAAGTGACACAAATTTCAAATATTCCTATCCGTCCTTTAAAGAATCTTTTTTTATAAAACTTAGCCAATGCAAATCGTATTATGAGCTATGTAACCTTACTCACCACTTAAGGTGCTTTGTAAAAATGGAAATGGTATTTATAACTTAACGTCTTTAGCGGATTCCTTATGCACTAGATCTTCTCTTTATAATACTCTGGCATTGCGAAGTCATACATATGCCGAAATTTATAATATTTCAAAGGCTTATTACATTCCGTTAGTATAATGTGTGGTGTTGCTACAAGTGGTGGTCATAATCGTCGCGAACATACAGGTAGTTCTGGCGAGTATTTTGGGAACAGCTTGCTAGAAATACATCCACAAAATCGAACGTTACAGGCGAAAGTGTGAAAAAATTATCGATATTCTGAGCAACTATGTGTAAAAATATGTGCAACATATAATATAGTACTTCCTTACCGCTATATATACTTATCTGATAATGACCACCGGTAACCAAAAAGTATTTTTTTTGTGTTTTTTCGGATTCAAATATCACTACGGTACAGTTTGCTTTGAGCGTAGGTATAGTGAACGCTCGATCGGGAGAGATGGTTGCTTCCATTCCACACGTATTTCTTTCCGCTTTCTGACTTCTTTCTGACCCTCACATTGTCATACGGCTAGGTTCCCCGAGTGATTGGTCAAATGAAAAAAAAAAAGATCAAGGACAGAATATATTGATTTTAAACTTTAGTGAGATGATATTTTGCAAATTCCGAACTTTTTCTTAGAAGATACAGAGATTCTCAAACATTAGCACATTAGGTGTATAAGAATATTAGCGTATGTTAAATATCAAGGAATTTTTAGGCAAGAAAACTTTTCAGATGTAATTGATTCCAAAAAGTTTCAATTTAACAAGTAAGAAAATCGTGTATCCCAGCAAGGATTGAGGAAACAGTAACAAAAAATAATTTTGCTTAAAAATTGAAAAAATAATTTTTTTAAATTCTTTTTGAGAAAACTTTCTGTTTTTCTTCACCTCCTAAAAGTATAAAATAAATAAACAAAAGATAATATTGTCTGCATGTGTTATGTTATTGTTATTTTCATTGTTTGCTTTTTAACTGTTACAGACACCGTGAGCCTAACACGTCTTCATCTGGTGCCTTTAACAATTCTGGGAAAACATTAAAAAAATATATAGAAACAAAACTAAACAATTGCAACCGAGTGTATGTGAAGTGACCCATTTGCATGCTCATGCTCATGCATGTTTATGCTGCTCAACTGGCAAACAGTGAATGGTGATGAGTGGTGCATATGAATGAATATGTGTCTCTCCAATTATGTGTTTTGTGTTTATTTCATTCGAAATTATATGCACACGAGCGAAACGGAAATGTGGCAACACGCTTACTTACTTAACTCATATCAACGTAAAGGATATTCTCCCCCTACCGCACCCCACTGACTGCCTACAGTAGCAGCCACTTAGTTTGGACACATTTTGTTTATGGTAAATTGGTGAATGTCTGAATGTCTGCGTATCTATCTATGTATGTATGTCTATATATATAAATATATATATATATATATATGTTATGTTTTTACATATGCATGTCACTTATATGAATTATTATTATTCATCCATGTCAGCCTCTTTTTTTTATGCCGTCAAAAAAATAAAAGTAATGCTAAGCAGATACACTTACGTATATACGGGATCGGGACCTGTATTGCTATTGCTTTGTTATTGTTAAGGTTTTGAGTGTAACGTTGATGAACTCGTACACATAGACAGATTTTGCGATTTATTCTTCGTTGTTGCAATTTTTTGCATTATTATTATGATTGTTGTTGTTAAATTGTTCATCACTCTGCCACCATTATTATCATTATTGTTATTATTATTATTATTAAAGCATAAAGGGGTCTGTGTGTGTGTGCTTGGCTGTAAATCTACTTGCTATTGTGATTATGCAAATTCAGAGTAAGAGCGTGTAAACCCAACAAACTATAAAGAAAAGTAACGACAAAAGAAGACAACAACAAAACAACACCTACAATAACAATGATAACCAAAATTCTTATTGCATAAGAATGCATTATTCATCATTGCAAACCAATATAGAGTGACCATTACGAAAAAATCCCGACAAGCACACAAGCCAGATCAGTTCAGTAATTTTGTTTTAATCAAATATACGAAAAGAGGCGGTTTAAAGAATATTGAGCTTAATTATAAAAATGTAGTTAGCTTGATATGTCAGCGCGCTTTAGAATGGGTTCAACGATGAAATTAAGTGGTATGAATGTATGTTGTCTCGGAAGATCACACACTACCTTTTAATATATATGAATATATATGTATAAATACTTTTAATTAGTAACGTTGTAGGCAACGCCCAGAATAACCTTTTATTATATCGATCTAAGGTCTCGAGATTTTTTGATGAAATTTAGTACGCCGACATTTTTTCTCCCAAATCCGAACACCAATGAAAATAGCGTGGGTCGGACCACTTTTTCGACCACTTCCCATATTAAGTCTTATTTTAAAATTTCGGCGGACCGTGACCTCTTTTTCCTTGTTTGATATACAATACAATATATGTATGTTAGACATGTATATAGTCGGAAAGAACTATAAGTAGAGTGTCTATCTCTTTCATCTCTGCGAAACACTTGCCATATTGGTAATATGTTCACGTTCGCACATGATACAGCAGATCTCGTCACGGGGTGTCTAAGCAAATTTAAAACCACATAAACACCCTAGCGACTCAAAAAAATGAAAAAGAAACGTTACTCCTACAAGGCAAACGTGTGCTTCAGTAACCATACGTTGTGTTGCAATACCCTAGGAAACCAACATCAAATACTTGGGGATTCACGTAGATCATCACTTCGAATGAGCCCGCTACACAAGTGCAAAGGTAACTAACTGTATTCAATTAAAAATGAACGAATCGCAGCGACTGTTAATGTCACACTTAAGCCGGGATTTTGATAACAGAGTATTTTTTCACAACATTCGCTCTCTCTCGCTTTCTCTCTCTCCTTTTCTTTCTCTCTTATTGCTAATTCTTTTGAAAGACAGTTGACGAATTTTTTCTATTACAAATTAAAAAATTCATAAAAAATATTGATGGTCACCTCATAAAAAATTGTTATCAAGCGTGCTGCAATATATACACCTACATATGAATATGTGTTTGTGTGTCAATATATGTAAGTTTTAAACATCTGTAAAATAACAGATAGATACCATCTCCCACAGTACATGCATATGTGCCGTTCTGTGTACGCGGTAAACGAGAGAAAGTTTATATATTTAAGTATAATATATAGAACATTATACATCTGCATATAAGTATATCTACAAAGCATGTGTATGCACTTATACGTATATGCAAAGAGCATATATGTATTTCCACATACATGCATATATATATAGATATATATACTTTTGTTATGACAATTATTGTCCTTGTTCTCATGTTCGTACAGTTACCAATCCGTCCGTTTTGGTTGTTGTTATTGTTTCTTACGGTTGTTGCCAGCATCACTGCAGTTGTTATTTTTGTTGCTGGCTTTGTTGTTTAACTGTAAATTATCACCGGAAATTGCCCTCAATGACACTTGCTGTGCTTTATTCGCGTGAATTCTCATTTGCAGTCATTCACTTATTTGTATTTAAACATATATATATATATATAGACAGAAAGTAAATATATATATATATATATATATATATTTATAAATGAGTACATATGTACTCAATAAAGACACTTACACAAAAGCCCACTTATTTTATTATTAAATAAGAAATAGGAATAAGAAGAATAGCAACTACATGCTGCTGTTATTGATATTTCGCTTACACCCATCACTAAACCAAATAAAGATTTTTATTGTTCAGCTTACAAAATGGGAGAAGAAACTGAAAGAATTCTTCTAAAATGTGCCCTTATACAGAAGTAGTTGCTTCGATAATGCATTTTTTATCTACATAAGACCACTTATCTATTGGTCCATACCTACATGCGTTTCGTCCATTATTGCTATATATATATAGCTACTTAACTATCCGTCCTTTCGTCTTTTTCCTTGACTGTCCGTCTACGCTAGCCATTTATCTACCCGTACATCTGTTGCTTTCTTCCCCTATATACCTACATCCGTACGTCCGCGTGGACAGATACCTATATGGTTACCCCTGTACTTACAATTGTTTAACCACCCGTTCTTCCGCCGTTTTCCCGATTGTGCGTTCACATATCTGCCCGTCGATCCACTTGTTTCTGCGCTTTTTCGCTAATCCATTCGCTCTTACGCCTGTCTCTTCGATAGTACATTTCCATAACGCCGCATATCTATCTGTTTCTGCGTCATTTTTTCAATTCTTCATTTGTATATGTTTGCTTATCAGTTATGAGTTCGTCCGTCCACTCGATTGGCCATACGTAACTTATGTGATCCATGTGTGTTGCCTGCTTCTCCGCATAAATTACACTATTTGTCTGCCCGTCCGTCCCTCTCTTTGATCGTCCATTTACATCACTATATGTAATTCACAAAACTAAAACTTAGTACCTATGCTCGTCGTTATTTGTCACGCATTTGGTTTCACAATTAACCGATTTCGTCCGGAACATTAAAAACCTATAAGTACTAAAAAGAAAGCAACATTTAAGAGAGAAATATTCAATGAAAAGGTGGCATAAAAGCTTAGAACACTTTCGTAAAAGGTTACAAACGATCTCCATCGTCAGACTTTCACAGGTTGGATTAGTCCTTGGTAACGCTTCAAATCCAATATTGAGAGTAAATGGTCACACAATCCATTTGCCTTAATTTATAAATGTGCTGAGGTCATCAACACCAGTATACGGAATATTCTGAAGGATACCGAGTTAGATAGCATTTAGTCATCATCCATATTCCTCATTCGACTTAAGCTTACTCAGATTGATAATTGATTTTAACCAAACTTGCCGCATATCATTTAACATTTGCTTCAGCTAACGTTGTCACTTCTATTAGTTTTAATATTTTTCAGACAAGCCTATGCATATTGAGGTATATCTTTATTGACAGGTATCCCGGAATCGCTTTATAGCAGACCAAGTTATGTTACTTGTTTTTTCTCTCTTTCTTGTTTGTCTGTTACTTTTTCCCCATGAATTTTTTTCCTTTTTTTTTTTTGTTTTGGCTTTTAAGCGGAAGTGTCTTTTTATATTTGTGCAAATTGTAGCGTGGGGTGCAATTATTTGGGTAACTCTTTATGTAATCTCTATAATCTTCCTTTTGCTTGTGTGTGTGCGAACACATTGTCTTCCTTAAATTTTATTTAACTTTACAATAAGGATAAATTCCCCCTTTGCACTAAACTCAAAAGAAAATTTCTTCTCTTTTTTTTTTAATTGCAAGAAGATCATTTTTGCTTGTCTTTCCATCCGTCCCAAGCCTGCGACATATATTGTTAGTCCCTAGCTAAAGATCAGAAAAATTGATATTTTTTATTTTTCATAGGCAAAGGCCTATCGATGCCGCGCACTTCATCATTCCAACAACAATTCCATAAGCACCGTGCATCCACAATTCCATAAATCCGCCCGTTAATTGAAACAATTAATTCAAATTTGGAGTATCTCTTCTTAGTTATCACATCAGAAGAAGTCATAAGCCATCCAAATTGATCACAAGCAAATTATTGAAACATAGGAACATCACGATTTGCGTTAAACTTAATCTTCAAGCTTGAGAGCAAACGTTGAGAGAAACCGCGTAAACCATACTCTCCCCGTATAGCCAAGATAAATTTTTTTTGTAAAATCATGCAACTGTGAAGTAAGAGTATGTGACCGCAAACAATAACGCGAATGCAATATTATTAAGTGAAAAATATTGTAATGTAAACTGTCTTCAGTAACTTTTAGGCTATTTATTCAACTCCTCTTGAAATTAAGTTCGTACCGCTGAATTGTGATTCTTCGAATAGCATAGGTTTTATTTACAAAATCGGAGATCTATTTACAAACTATTTACAAGAACTTATATTTACACGCCTTAATGCTCGCTCTGATCTTGTCCATTCGAATATTGCAATTCAACCCCCTTGACTCGACTAACTTTCAGCTCCCTTTTCGAATGACTTTGCCTTCCGCAAATATTCTGCTTACATATCCTTTTAAGCACGTTACCATTACTTAAATTCATAGCAACATTTTTAGTAAGTTTCTGGTTTTCTGGCACTTGTTGTTAATCTTCTCGTCAGTCGCCAGCCGCATAACGTAGGTAACTCAAGGCGGTAAATCATCAATTTGAACTGGCTGTGTCGTACACTATAACTGCTATTCTCATTTGTTCTCATAAATTTCACGGAGGGTTTTAAAACCGCTTACAATGGCAAAAAATCGTCAACCAATATTTGCTTTTATTATACTTTTATACTTATTTTGCTTATACACTTTTACTATAAGATTTCTAAACTATCCTCTACTTCCATGAAACAATCGTGCCTTCAAAATTAGCTGTATTTTCTAATTCTTTGATATTTTGGTTTAAATATTTAAGTTTACATGTCAACCAAAAAAAAAATCCCCGAATAATTTGAGCATAAATCACTATTATCCTGAAAATTAGATCAAATGAAAAGCAATATAATTTTGTCTTTGTCATGTAGCAGCTTTAAAAACTATAATTTATTTTTTCAATATAAATATATACTCATTAGTTTAACAGTTTAACAGTTTAATAAAAACCTATCCTATTTGACATTTTACTAAAGGCTATCGAAGTTTAAAGTTGGAGAAATTGTTTAATTGGTCGTGACCGAATCTTTTATACCCGCCTCTGCGATTCCAAAAAGCAAGGAAGAGAACTTAACTTTCATACAATATTGGGTGGCTGACTATTTTTGTTTTCAGTGACTATTCACTGACTATTTTTGTTAAAAGTGGAAATTTATAAGGTGTATGTGTGTTGTATTTTATGAATAGGAAGTAAAAAACTCCGAAAGCTAAGATGTTCACAGTTTTTGTTATGTAGACGTTCTTTAAAAAGTTTAGGATATTCTTAAATCTTTCGCATGTTTATAGGCGCCATCGCCATTTCTGCGAACGGGAGAATGTTTCCCTTACATACTACACAGTTGCGCAAGTAGATAGATGGACAAATGAATGGACAAACATATTCACGTGCATTTCAAATTTGAAACCGGCCACTTGCATACTTTATGAAGTTTTTGAAGCTTGCTTCTCTGTAAGGGTATTAAAAACAACATTACATTTTAATACTCTATAATATTGGATAGGCGTGCTCAGGTTTTCCCATTTTTGTGCAGGCAGTACAGCATCGCCCATAGAATACACGTATATTTATCTGCTGTAGTTTGTAAGTAACGAGCAGAAAGCCAATTTTTATTCCTTTTGGAAAACAGAGGTGCTCTCAGCTCACGTGGTACTGTAGACATTCCCTTCTAACAATTTGTCTCAATTTCAAGACAAACCTGCGTGAAACAACTTCCATTGTTTCTGCTGAAGTTGAAGGCGACAGCTCAATTTTTGCAGTCAGGAAAATATTACGCAGACGGACGTATGGGAAACCAGACAGACGGACATGCCTAAATCAATTTAGAATTTGATGCCGATCAAGAGCGGATGTATTTTTTGTTTGATCTCTGAAGCTTTCTTCTCCGCGACGATTCCTTTTTGGACGTTGCAAACGTTTTGACAAAATGAATGGACGTCTCATCTTTCGCTGGTAGGTATAAAAGTATATCGAGCAGATTCTCCAATTCAATCATATATCGATATTCAAGTGATCCTCAAGACCCTTTAGAAATGGCTATGCCTCTTATATGAAGTAATTTAAAATAAATGCACCACTCAACAATCAAAGTCCGTGTTCTATAAATTACTCACATCACATTTTTTATTCTTTCAGAGAACACATTTGAAAACTCTGCGAAAATATTAAAGATTTCTGCGTGGTTTTCTTTACCCCCATCTCATTAAATTAACTGATTTTCTTATCTTTTCTCTCGGACTAACTTTTTCGGAATTACAATAAGGTAAGAAGAGCAGGCAAGGAATGCTAACCGAAAAGAAAGAAAAACCAAACTAAACGGTCACACAATCAACAAGATTATGAAAGGAGGAGAGCAATGAAAGCTTTTAACATAATTAAAGGATAATGTAAAAAACAAAAAGATAACCGCACACACTTACACAACCTAATGCCCCAACGCACACACACACATGCAATGCAACCAATACAAAGTAGTAAGCAGTACGCTTTTTACTGATAATATTCTTTCTCACCCAAGCATGCACGCACATAGAGACAAATTCGTGTTTGCAAAAGTATCCAGTACTTGAAGAAAATTTCTCCTTTTTTTTTTAATGAACTCATCTTATGTTCGCATTATTTGTGTTTAGAAGAAATAAAAATTTCTCAACGATGTTTTTTTTAAACAACATGTTTTTTATTATTATTGTATTAGGTGCTTGCATGAATTCTGATCCTTTTTTTTAGTTGAAAAAGCCATTTATTAAGAAAAGTTGGTATAACATATGTTTATCGAAATATTTTGCATTGGTTGCGACATCTTTTTCCCATTTTTCTGGAACATGACGATTCAGTGTCCAAAGATCGATATTGTTTTCGCAGCGATCCAATCAGATCGATGATTTTTCTGGAACATGACGATACAGTGTCCAAAGATCGATATTGTTTTCGCAGCGATCCAATCATCGATCCATTTTCGCACTTCTTCAGCTTTTCGAAACCGCGTGTTAGCCAAGCCCTGCTGCGTCGACCGGAGCAGCAGTCCTTTTTACAACAATTTGTCAGTAGACATCTCCAGTAACAGTTTCATTCGCATTTATCAACTCATAGTACACTGCTCCTTGCTGATCCCCCCATATGCACAGCAAAGCTCTACGGCCATGAATAGTCCGCTTCGAGGTTTATGTGGATGGCTCTCTTACATTAACGTATCGTCGTAGTAGATCCTGTTTTCATTGCCCCGTTACAATACGCCACAGAAAGGTATTTTGATCCTGCAGGGCGTTTTTTGTCATTGACATCAAAATGTCCAATTTTAGACCGTTGCCACAAAATCCGACAATTGGGATATGACGAAGCAGCATCGCCCACCGTAAGCTTCTAAAAGTGTTTGATGGGCTTCTTCATAGCAAATAACAAAAGTAATGAACGTTGAAAATGCAATTTCGAGTGTTCCTTGATTAACGTCTTTATACACTGGATAACTCAATAATACTATACAGAAAAAACAGGTTATTTTATGCAGAAAAAGGTCAAATTTATCGAATTTAACTGTTGTGTACGTTCGTACTTTATCATTTTCACCGCACACATCATATTGTCGCTGATCAAAATATATGCAAGCGCCCATTATAATTGCGCTGCTCGTCATTGTTTTGGTTGTCGTTGTTACTGTTGTTGTTATTGTTGTTTTTCATCTTGCTCTTATTCTTGTTGTTGGTGTTCTTTTTTCCACATATATTCTATATGCCTGTTACGAAATGTATCTCGTTTACAAAGCTTACAGTTCCTGATTCCTATTTGTTGTGTGCAAGCAAAGAAAGCCATATATATACTCGTCGTACTTGTTGTTTATTTTACTCGGCCACAAAATGCATTTTAGCGAAATTATGTTTATCTAAAAGAGTTAACACCACGAATGAAATGCACTTAAGCTGTACGAACAGAAGACCGCTAACTGTTTTTACTTCCCATCAAACATCCATGTGCCTGAAAATATATACGCGAACACAAATACATTCATACGCATTAGAACTTACTCACACATACGTTAGCAGCTACATCTAATATTAATAACTTAATGCTTGGAAGTAGAAATGCGAAATTATTTTATGTTTAATGGTTGTTTATACGAGAACTTCAATGAATATGTGAATGAAAGTGCGTTTCGCATACAAAATATGAAAGCACGATAGAGCTTTTTTAGTGCATTAAATCCATTATCAGTTATTAACTAATTGAAAATCGGCAAAGGAAATACTCTTAAAAGCGTTTTTTATGAGAAAGTTTTTGTGAAAGGAATTTTTGTTTTTGTTGAGTGTTAAAAAAATAGTGGGAACTAAATTATTTTAGAAAGACCAAGTAAAAACACTATAGTGGGACATGGCCGTCCATAATTACCCAACACGACCCCACAATTATTCATAAAATGACTATTCAAAATAAGGCATTATATGGTAAGTGGTTGAACAAGTGATCCGATCCGAACAATTTGCAATGGCGTTCGTCATTGGGCCAAAAAATGTCGGTGTACCAAATTTTATCAAAATATCTCAAAAGTTGCTATGGTGAACACAAGACGACAAGACCGGCAGACGGATAGAGGGACAGGTCAATAGAGCGACTAGATCAATGCAGATAGTTATCCTGAAACAATCGGTATAATAAAAATTTCCTCTGAGTGGTGTATGCATCCAATAGAAGCTTAATGTATTCGCGTATCACAGATGGTCCAGGATATAAATATGTTGCAACATGGCATGCATACAGTCAGCAAAGTAGTTGCGCCAATTATAATTAAATTCTTCATTGAGCACTCTTAAACGCATATCCGGGATGGGTTTTCAACATTTATGCCTTTCAAGATGTAATGCATGGAAACAAGCATCGCCTGTCTTATAAAGGTCACATTTTTGATTACCGTGAATAGCGGAGTGGAGATCTGCGTATCTGTCATCCAATGACGAGCAGGAGAATCGTCTGATCATGTCTTTTGACATGTCAGGCCCGTTTTCTGCTTGGTTGTACGAGTCAATTAGAAATACTTGCGGGGAATAGTGGAATAGCTTAGCTCAAACTCGAGCGCTTTTATAGTTGAGTTGTTTCATTATGTAAAATAAAAAAGATTTCAGTAGCGTAGCAGATCCAGTGTTCACCGTCCATCGCGCTCATTTATTTTGTCATTTACTCCAAGAAAATCAACCCCTTACACCAAGAAAGTAAACCACTTACACCAAGAAAATAAAAAGAAATGATAATATTCAAAATAAATAAACAAATATTTAAAAAAAAACTACTTTATTATAAAAAATGTGTCTCCAGCGCCCCCGCCGATGTATGAAGGTGACGGTGTTAACACAACACAATTGAGGCAGTTGGATGAGCAATATCATAGGATAATAAAAACAACAGCGCGATGTTGTCCATCTTTTTTTGAGATTAATTAGAAAAAACCCTACCCGACCTTATAGTGCATCAACCTTTAATTGTTTTTCAACTGTTTTCATTTACAACGCGCAGCAACAAAGTTCGAAAACCCCATAAAGCGTACAAATTCTTGGCTTTCAAATTTGGAATATACCGAAACATGTCCGCCTGGTGGTCTGTTCACCTGTCTGTCTGCGCAAAGGTGTGGTATATGTGGTCAACATTCTCCCGTTACCGGAAAATGAAGATATCGCTCACAAATTTGCAAAAGAATTTGTAAGTAATTTAAACTTTTCCAAGGGCACGCTTACAACGTCCACACGCCTATGCGACAAAAACTTTTATTTTGAAAATAGAGTAAAATCAGCCACGTCCACTCCTTATTACTCTTTTACTTATTACGCCTGGTGGGCATAAAAGGTGCGATCACGATCGAATATAATTTTCTTACTTGTTTTGTTTTAAGAACCAACTTAGGCGCACATAGTCATTGAAACCGTTAAAAAAAAGATCTGTGATAACGTTACTATGCCACAGCCTTTGACAAACAATACAACGGTTCCGAAAAGATATCCTAAAGATATATTCCTATCCCTGAAGCGCCAAGGAAAACTTTTAAAGATCATTTTCAACTAATAAAGCAAACGCAAAAAGTCATTCCAGCAGAGTTAGTCAAACTTTCATTTGCTTCAGCAATTCCGCGGTAAAAAAAAGATTTTCTCTGGAAAAACAGAAGAAATATTGAAGACTAAATTCATACTTGAAAAAAAAAACAAAAGTTCTAAATAATTTCTGATTTCCCCGATATCTACAAAATTATTACACCTTTCAAATTCTATAGTGTAGCGTGCCCATTGAAATGAATTTTGCTTATTTTAGTATTTTTGTTTTCTCGTTTCCTGTGAAGTATATTGAAATTTACTAGGCGCACCCCATCCTTCCTCTTTAAAGAAGAAGAAATATTATAGAACCTACCATAGTCATAAAAATATATTCCACTCACAAACAAGTAAAACCACCGGCTTTATGAGATACAATTGCACTTGTCAAATTTTGCAATTTAACCGAAACACGTTCCGGCAATTTTTTCTTCAGAATATGATTATATTATTTCATTCTAAAAAGCTCTAATAAAATCCTAAACAATCTTAACAAAATCTTTCCCTTAGCTGACTATAAAATAGAGGAAATAGTTATAAAACAATTTCAAAAGAACTAAACATTCATTCATTCACAAATAAGTTATGTAAAGATATTACTCTTCATCCTTTATACAATTCTCTACTAATTCTCGCAAATTGGGATTTTCCATAGCGGCAGCAATGCGTTCCTTATCGTTGATTTGCTTGTTAACTAATGAGGAAAAAAAAGAATCCACAAGAATTAAATCAAATCTACATTAAATTATTTGCCATAATTCGTACTTTCGTCTTCAGTATTGTGCATGCCTTTCTTAATAAAAATATCTAACTTAATGTTATGCGGCAGACTTCTCTCCACCTTAATGCGTATGCATAAACCAATTAAAGTAGCTAACGAGCAATGAGGTACTGTGGGATTAAATTCTATACGTACCTGTAGAAGAAGAAAGGGAAGTGAAACAATTTTTATAACATTTAACAAATTTTGTGAACTTACTACAGACACATTCGATTTAGTGGGAGGCATTACGGAAATTCCATCCTCATAAATAACATTCAAGTCTTCTAAGGTGGCGGGTTTCTCCGGATCACGAATGGTTCTCAAAGCGTCTTAAATTTAAAAAAAGGAAAGTTTTTTTTAAACAGTGTATGTTTTGATCCAAAATTTCTTATTATTATTACCATATACTGTTTCTTGCAAGTCGCTAGCGTTTTTGTAACCCAGTTCTTGCAACAAGGCATCCTCACCAATGACAATTCCCATTCGATCGACTGATCCAGCCAAAGACATTTGTTCAGTTTTACGCGCTAATAAAGCATCTGTTTGATTTGCACTACCACCGGAATCCGATTCAGATAATTTACGCTTTATATATGAGAACATTGTGCGATTTATTTAATTATTTAGAACTTTTTGTTTTGTTTTTCTTTATTCTCATTTAATTTCGGTAAAATAAAAGCTTTATTAATAAAAAAACGATTTCTGTAGCGCACTTTATTTTGCCTTCAAGATCAAAAGTGAATTTTTAATGATTGTAAGTTTAAAGACATAACATTTTCGAGTTTTTCGATTTTTTTACAAATAATTTTGATTTTTATTATCTTTTATTAGAAAAAAAACCAAATTTCACTTACACTAAAACAGCTGTTGCTTGTTTTTACTTTATTGGCATAGGGGTAAAAGTTGCTTGCTATGGATTAGTTAGACAAAAACGTTACAATTCGTTGTGTAAAAAAACCATCAATGCATTATTAAAATACCTTATGAATTCGCTTAATAAGAAAACCATTTAAGGTGTTGTTATTGCAAAATCTTAAGTTACGATGAAATAATTAAAATATTTAAGCGCTAGGACAACTTAGACAAAAACGTATCAATTCACTTGGTAGGAAAATCATCTATCGTATTATTAAACTGTCTTAAGAGTTTAAATTGAAAATATTGAAATGTGTCTAAACTTACTCATATGATAATTGCTCTAAGCGTTATTCCTGTATGTAGAATCGTACGTCAAAACAGAGTGAAGAGTCAAGAATACGTTATATTATAGCTTGTGTGATTAACGACCATCTAATGAGAGAATATAGGAAATCAATGTAGATCCATTCGGAAATCGCTAAATCGTTAAGTGTACGCCTACTAATTTTTTAGCACAAAATGATAAAAATTTCGTATAGAAGTTTACTTTACTTTTTTAAATTACTGGTTACAAATGAAAGTCCAATATTTATCTTTTTAGCTTATGACAATCTTAGGAAAGTGGTTGTGCCACATTTGTCGTAAAGCAAAAAGTAAGAACCTCCATAATGTAATAATATAATATATATTCAGGCGTCTCCGTTAAGAAAGATAATATATTCAGGGTTCTCTGTTAAAAAATAGATTCTCTGTTAAGAAAGATAATAGTAGAGGCAAAGCCAAACATCCTGCTTTATATAAATATGAGAAATAATGGGGTTTGGCTTAGCTAAAGGATCCCACTTTGTTATCACTAACATCGCAACTGCATTTGTCCAACAAATTTCCGGCTTCTATAGTTTGAGTACTTTTTTTTAGCTGTTCAAAATTGTATTTGAAATGTAAAAACTCTTATTCGTGTTGCAAGGTAAAACCGATAAAACTAAATCTGTTTGAAACCTCTTCTTTTCTAAATGTGAGCAGGAGTAAATACAATAATAATATATATATATATAAAATATATAGAATAAATACAATACTGCTCTCATGGGGTTTTCGATGTTAATGCCAAACCTTTCCGTAGTTCACTTTTGCCTTATGTTATGTGACTTATGACAAATGTCGAAAGACCTCTACGAAGCGAACGTAATATTAATTTCCATGGTATAGTTATAGTTATAGATTTTCGTTTTTACTTGGAAATGTGTTGGCAGCACTGACATTGTTATTGTGTATGGATTTCTTCTTGTAACTAGTATAGCCGATAATGTATAAAATAAAATAAATATAAAGAAAGCTTTTTATTTTCGAATAAATTTTTTGTTTTGGTTTACCCGTTTGCACGTAAATCAATGAAGAAAAAAAGAATTATCCCGAAAACTTTCAAAATAACAGTTTTTTTCTACTAAAGATTTAACAGAATCCAATACGTTGTGTTGCCACCCTTATTGCCCTTTAACAGAATCCAATACGTTGTGTTGCCACCTTTATTGCCATTTAAGAGAATGCAATACGTTGGTGCTGCCATTTAACAGAATGCAATACGTTGGTGCTGCCATTTAACAGAATGCAATACGTTGGTGCTGCCATTTAACAGAATGCAACGTCGAGGTCATCTGCAACTGTTGCTTGCAAAAACAGGGCTGTCGCTTCTTTTATACATACTTACCTCCCAGTATTAAAATTTAATAATTCTCCCACAAGCTGGTTCATCGCTTAAAAAATGGAAAATGAAAAATACGACAACACTGCTTCCCTTATCAGCTTATGAAGTGAGTGGTGTGTGGTGTTAGCTGCGTGAATTTATACTTCTTCTTATGTTTGTAGCCTTATATAGAAGTTTTTTTTAGTCAAGTTTCGAACATTGCATTTTTTTGTTTTGGTTTTTTTTTTTTTTTTGGTTGAAAGCAATATCAGTAAACGGTATTTTTTCTTAAAAATCACGACACAATAAATTAATAGAAAGCAACTAAAACCAAATAGCGGTGAGGAGAATTACACAGGTATATTAAAAATAGAAGTAATAAAAACAAGAAAAACAAATGAAGAGAATAAGAAAACACTTGTTGCGTAGTGAATGTTAAAAATAACAGAAAAAAGGGTTTTTTTTCACTCATTTCTATGAAAATAGCTAGCAACCTCTCTAATACGACATTGTAAATGTTAAGAGAGCCACTCAAAGAAATTGGAAAAAAAATATTTAACAACAAAGTAATTTAGTTGTTGTAATATTCTAAATTTAATTAACCTAAATTTTGGTTTGGTGATTCAAGTGCTGCGGTTGCTGTTTCCTATGGTTACAAAGTAAAAAAAAATAAATAAATAAAAGGATCTTAATCATTAAATACTTTGCGCTTAAAAAAATACCTAACAACTTTTTACTTGTTTACATCAAAGAAATAGTAGGCTTCGTTTAGTTATTATAGCTTACTGAAATTTCTATCAATGAAATGTCGTTTGAATTTAAAAAATTTTCAGTTTGAAATTGAAAAAGGAAGCTTTCGCAGGCATTTTTAAACAGAACATTTGTTTTTGTTTTTCGTACGAATTGTTTCGTTTCTTGTTGCGCTCTTGTCTAAAAAACAAAGAAGCCGCGCCGCGTCGGTGATGCAAGCATAGCAAAAATTTTGAAAAAAAATTTTTATTTTTTGACAAGAACTACTCCAAGCCAAAAAAATAATACAAAAGAGAAGAACGTTTCGCAGTCCTTCAAGTAGAAAAGAACGGTAAATTCCCACAAATTTGCTTTTGACGTCTCTTAAGGGTTTTATTTCATTATATGCTTGAAAATATGACTTTCTTTGAGGCGCCATAGTCAAACTCTTTAATTACGTTTACCGTTAATTTTGTGGTAACCCTTTCCTTCTTTCTTTTTTTTCCAAACCAAAACTGCAACATTCGCGTCTTTCAATTTACATCTATAAAACAGTGAAGAAAAAAGGTAAGTTAAAATTTATTAAATCGATTAAATTTTCATATAAATCAGAAATTAATTACGAAAAATTTTTTTCAAACCCTCAAAATGTGACATTGTCAAAAGCAAAACATAACCTAAAAAAGAATTATTTTCCGAACACGAGCAAAATTTCCTGAAAATTTTTGGTTTTTTATATATCAAAGGAAAAACTTTTTATAATAGGAGGTTTTCTTTTTCAACTACAAAATCTAGTATAACGTTTCTCTCATTGGCACGAGATACTACTCGACTAATAAATTAGAGCAAAGTTCTGCCGGAATTTTTGGTGCCAATGTGGTAAAAAAAAATTTCCAGCCGCTGCTTTGCATGAACATTCGCCTTAGTCTTTGTAAGCATTCCTTAAAGTAATTCACGGACTCATTTTCTTATAAACGGAGACCTTTTTATAAGCAATTTTTAAAATACTAAGGCATGCACATTCCCAGGTCATAAACAGTATAGTTGATTCCCTACATGGGTGTGTGTAGGGGTTGCAATTGTATGAGGGTTAAAGAGAAGTTTCTGCAGGCTTAAATCTTCATTGCACTGATCAGTCTAAACGAAAGCAAACTTTTTTTGCTTAACAAAAAATGCGACTTGATTCGGTTCATTGACATTTATGAAATAAATAAAAAATGCACGTTAATGTGAAAAAGTGTGTTCCCCTGATTGTTTCCGGATACGATTCCTCCGAGTTGCTCGCGTACTTCTAACTTGGTAACGTAAAGTAACACTTTGGAGACACTTTGGAGATGCTTTAAAAAGGCATTAAAAATCGCCCTTTGCTTCTCTTTTTCATGACTTTAATTTTCTTACCAGCTTTTTTTAGGAATTATAAATACATTCAGCGATATAAGTGAGAGATACACGAAGCATAAAAAAAATGGTCGCTTCAATAGCACAACAAAACTGCGTTTTGTCTTCAACAGTGAACGGCACAACGACAGCTATTAATGGGCTGGCAAACAATAATACCACCTTACCGGTGGGTAGATATATACTGGTGGGCGTGGATGTGGATACCACAGGACGTCGTTTAATAGATGAAGTAAGTAAAATGAAGATCATATTAACAAAAAAGATGAATTTCATTCATATGTTTTTGTCAAAATATTCTGTTTAAAGATTGTTCAATTAGCTGCTTACACGCCAAAGGATCATTTTGAACAATACATAATGCCGTATATGAATTTAAATCCAGCAGCACGCCAGCGTCATCAAGTGCGCGTGATCTCAATCGGATTTTATCGTATGCTCAAATCAACGCAGACCTACAAGGTAAAGCGTTTTCCCTTAAATGGGGGATGATGTTTAAAATTAATGAGCATTAAAAGTTTTTTTGACGTTTGCGGAAGAACTAGTGATTTTTGTTTTTTTATAGATAATCAAATCAAAATCTGAAATCGCTGCTCTTAAAGATTTTCTCGATTGGCTCGAAGCTCTTAAATCTAGAGATGTTAACTCGCAGGGTATTATATTATTATATCATGAAGATCGAAAATTCATTCCATATATGATTTTGGAATCACTTAAAAAATATAACCTGCTGGACAGGTTCCTGCACACTGTCAAATCCTTTGCCAATGGTCTCAATTTGGCTAAAGCTAGTGCCAATGATTCACCGCAGCATTATACGTTGCGTAAATTGTCGAAAATTTTGAAAACGGGCAGCAGCGGCAACAACAAAAACAATGAAATGAATGACAATAATGCGAATATAGAAAATTCCAATAACGCAAGTGATATAAATCAACATCAAAAGAACAAATCAAACTGTAATAATAACAACAACAACAATAATAACAATGATCGAGAATTATTTGAAGGTAATGCCAGTGTACGCGCCAAGCTGGCCTATGAGGTGGCTTTACATTTGAGCAATCAAGATAGCAAAGAATCACTAGATTCTTCAATTGCTGTCGATAAAATGCTCAACGCTTTGCACACTTATGCTAAGCCAATTGAATGTGATTTAAATGAATTGCAAACACAAAACGAAAATCTGGAACGTCAGAATTCATTCCGTCCTGTATTTTTGAATTACTTCAAAACTACCATATATCACCGTGTACGTGCTGTTAAATTTCGTATCATTTTGGCCGAGCATGGTTACGATTTGACCACCTTAAATTCCATATGGTCGGATAAGAAACGCGATGGTCTCGTTGAAGTTTTGCAGGTGATCGATGAATTGAAAGTCAATGATAAAACAGAATTAGCCGATCTATTTGATAGTTATTTTGATCCAAACAAAACTACTATTAAGCCGATTGTTAAAAATAATAATCGCCGCCGTAACAGACGTGGAGGTAAGCAAATCTTAATATCAAATATAGCAAAGACAGTTAAAGTTAACGAAAGTAAGATCAAAGAAATGAAATTTTTAGTTCGCAATAACGTACGCAACGGAGGCAATACTCCACGTAATGGTACTCTCGGTTCGAGCGCGGAGCAGGGTGCTGGCGGTGACAAACAGGCCGCAAACACGTCCGCAAATATCCCAGATTCTACTACTAAATCGCCAAAACCTCATCGCGGTAAACGCAATTCACGTTTGCGCAACAACTTGAAGACCCCAATGGCCACCGAGGCGCCCATTGCCAATCAAGCGACTACTCACAATAACCCAGTCGTAATAGCCGCCTCTGTTTAGAGCAACGAACTTTAGAGCAACACAAACACGTAAAAGAGAAAGACGAGAACTACTAGTAGCCTATTATATAACAACATATCATTCGGATTATTTTAACAAACCCTTAATTGCTGCAACAAACAAACAACCAATCAATAACAAAAACAACGATGAAAACAAAGAAAATGTAATTAATATTTTTTCTCTCATTTTATATATACTTAATTTAAAATTTTTCCATTTTGTTGGTAGTTTTTGATACTTTTTTTTTTCTTTTCTTGTTTCTTATCTTCATAACATGCTTTTTAAAAAAATTTTTTTAAAATCTTTTTTTTTTTTATTATTACTAATCGTTCGCGCTTTGAATTCATTACTCATGTGTTGGCTTCGTTTTAATCCTAACGAGAGCTTCAAGTAGAATTTTCTGGAAAAATGGAAGGAAAACTAAGGAAATGTGAAAAAAGCTACTATTTTTTATAATATAACAAAACTGGATAATTATTTTTTGTAACTTTCAAAAATTGTTGAAAGAAATATATATATATATATATATAATATACCTACATATATATATATATATAAATTTAATTAATTGGAAAAGGAGATTTCTATAAAAAGAGCTAAAAAAAGTTTTCCCATCATTTACCGTCAAATTAATTTTCTATACACACAAAAAAAATTGCAATTTAAAACTAATTCGCTATTGGCTATGTTTCATATATACTCTTTGGATTTGCGTAAAATACAGAAAATACATGGAACAAATTTTTTCTCTTGCTTTCTCATTTTGGAACTAGGTACTCATGTACATACACATTTTACACATTTGTAGAAATATAAATTTTTGATTCGACTCTGTCCGTCTGCAGGTCTTTATTGGAAACTCGGTAGAAGAAGATAGTAACAACCATATAAACATTTAACAAATCTTAATAAAAGTATTCTTCATGAATCGCCCAAAACAAATATTGTAGTATGCCACGGCCCACCCACTATTTACATAGCGGTTTCCTAAAATAAGGTATTATGTGGCAAATTGTCGTGAAAGTGCTCCGATCCGCACCATTTTCGTTCATCCTTGGAACATATCTCGTCGGTGTATCAAATTTAATTCCAAGTATTTGAAGAATTGTAAACTGCAGGCTGAACGCAAGAACTACGCGGTGGACGGACGCATCCATCGCACACAACTTCAGACTGTTGCTCTTTCAGTCTTTCTGGGTGTTGTATTCATTCGCGTAAGCTTTTACCACAAATAGGGTGGCGTATAGAAATACTCCAAAAATATAAGGGAATATTGTCGATCACCATCCGGAGACGTATATAATTCCTGTAGTCAGCTAAAGAACCAACTGCGAATACACGGTTTTTAAGTATGTATTTTCATTAATGTGACCCATATTATAATTTGGTACAAAAAGGTGAGCCATCTTCAATATTATACACCGAAATTTTATTGTAGACTGAACTTCTAAGCCACTGCCGTCACAAAACAATTAACTTTCTTTTGCTTGTCTTAATTCTATTATTGAAACTTTTATTATTCAGCTTAGAGTTCATTTAGACCCTTGAGCGCGAAAAAAGATCTTATGAAAGTATTTCTATAGTATTTCGATCCTTTCGAAAAAATACGGCGCTCCAATTTATCCTGAAATATGTACCAAAAAGCTTTTGTGAGTAAAACAGTATTTAAAAGTGGGATCGTTTTCAACAATGAAAATATATTCCCCAAAGGTATTCTGTAAAATATTGCACCTATTACTTACTGAACATCTCCCCTTCCACTTAAACATATAGATTCCATATATAGACCTTGAAATTGCGCGTAATTCACGATAAGATAGTGAGTGGAATAATAATCATAAATTAATTTTAAGGCTTTTATAGCTTTTTCTTTTATTGCATGATACTGGTTCGTAAAATCAAGACAAACCGAATAAAATTTTTTTATTTTTTAAAATTTTTCCATATCGAAATGTACATATCCTTCGTCCTATTATTATACATTTTTTGGATTTTTTCAGCTTCAAAAACTTCGGGAGGGAGGAATTCTCAGCCTCGAAAATGTGTAAAAAAATTATTTTCAACAGTTGATTAATCGGAGTTCAGAATACGAGTTCTTTAATTTTTGAAGATAGGTGCGCAAAGAACTGCATTAAAACTTTTAAAATCGAAAATTCTAATTAAAGTCAGATCCGAACTATGAGATATGAACTATATATATATGATATAAGAGAATGAATGAAAAAAATTCAATCAAACCAGAAAAATTAAAGTAAATTCGAATCAATGAAAAACGTGTGCAAGACAAAGCCCCAAACCATCAAATAGAACCAAATGGTAACACCTTATTCCCTACTTAATTGCCGTGAAGAAATTCAAGAAGTTTTCGTGCGCATGCTACTAAACCACAGAAGGCAAACAAAATTTTTGTTTAGATACAAAATCAAGAAGAAATGAAGAAAACAACCTCGAATGATCAAGCAAAACAAACAAACTTTAAAGAAAAAAAAAAAAGGAAATGGATTTTTGCTAAAACAAAAAAAAAAAAGAAATGATAATGAAAATGAAAATAGCAATAACAACAACACTTTTAGATTAAAAAACCCCGAGGAAAACGAGTGAATATTTAAAGGAAAAAGAAAATCAAACAGAAGAAATTCTTCTGCTTTCTACAGCAAGAGAAGAAGTTTTTTTGGTTGATCAACTTAAAAAATCCTCAATTACTTTAACTTTAATATTAAAATAAATTAGCTTTAGAAACGAAAAAAAAAAAACGAAACTAGTTCATAACACAAAAACAGTGAAAAATCTACTTGGAAAACGTTGATATTCGATTACAAAAAGCAACATTTTTGTTACTTCATTCCGAGATTTTCACTGTTTTTAGTAAAAAAAATTACAAAAACAAAAAAAATCGTTTTAAAACTTTCACAATTTTTTTGTTCATCACTTCTCTATAAACAAGCTCCTCTCTCTTGTCGACATTTGCAATTATATTACTCTCCTTAAAAAAAAAATTTGTAGCTACACCGCCATCATCATCAACACATCAATCAATAACAATTGCAAAGCTCTTCTACTCATCTACAATTCCAGAAAAACAATTCCTGTTTAAATACGTTGTTTATGTGTTTTAAAAAACTATATAAAATGAATTAAGCTTCGCATCCCCAAATCCGAATTGGTGGGATGTAGTATTAGATTAACATTAGCAAAAACCATTTTGATCGAATTTTTTTTTTTTTTTTTTCTAAAATGTAAACGAATAATGCATTGTACGCAATTATTAGCAATTTCTTGTTTGTTAAAATTATATTCGATTCGATCGTATTTTTATATATTCTTCAGTCAAATTTTTAACCACATTTTACGTCTCTCTCTCTTGAATTTGTAATTTTGATTATTTCGATTCGTTTGGCATATTAATTTTAGTATTTAATTTAAAAAACCAAAACGCCAAATCTAAAAAATTAATTTTATAAATATTTAGTTAAAAAAAACAAAAATTAATGATAAATTTTTAATTTGTATATCTAAAAACAAATATTGGCAATAAAAAATTTATTATTCTTTCTTGTAATGTATTCTTGTTGTTGCACCTTTGGCTATCATAAAGCAGGGGTGCGTGTAAGACTGCGGATTTATTCCCGGCGTTGATTTAATGTAAGATTTCACTATCACTATATTCCACTTCAGCATGCACTCTACCGATCCATGTGCTTTTGCTTTTTATACATGTCGTGTAGTTGATGCAAATAGGACGAGAGCCGACAAAAAATTGCTTGCCTACTCGTCCTTTTTCCTCGTTTTTTATTACTCTCAAATATTAAGAGAATGGAATGCGGACATTCATTTCTCACACTAGCAGAATCGAAGCATTGCAATTTATTGAAAGCAACTCTGTGCTCTCTCTCCATTTGCTACATAAGACGTGTGTAGTTTATAATGGTATAATATAAAATAAAAACTTTGAAGGCAAGGCGAATAAGGTAAGATGGCCGTAGTGTTATGTATAATTATATAATTCTTAAGATTGGTCGTTTTAAGACAGGAATGGCTAGTGAAATGGTAATAGTATTGTTTTATAATAGTGCAAAAAATATAGCATAATGTAAATGTTGAAAGGATTTGCCTTGAAGGGAAGACAAATAAGATGGTCGTACTATTATTTAAATTGTCTGCAATTTGGTTATCACTAAACAGGGACAGCAACGGCAGAAAACGCAATGAATGATTTACCAAAGAAATCAAGGTAGGGTAATACTGGGCCGCGCTCACCATTTTCACAGCATCCGATTGATTCAGGCTCATTGGCTAGCGCCTTCACGGTTATATGCACTAAATAAAAGTAAACTAAATAAATTATTTAAATATGGTAACATTTTTCTTAAAAGCGAAACCAGA